>VZSE01003293.1:14495-167220 GCA_013398275.1 Promerops cafer | reverse complement strand
TTTTTGTTAATTATACAAATATTTATAAATAAAAAATATATAAATATAAATAATAAATAATAATTATTTCTTCTACAGAACCACAGAATCATTTAGGTTGGAAAAGACTCCCAGGGTCATTAAGTCCAAACTTTGGACATGGAATATCCAAGCCCTGCACTCTGAGGGGTTCTGCCTCTAGAGCCACTCACCAGTAAAACCAAGCACTGAGATAAAGTGAGATTAAAACACTTCTGGTCTGTTCTGTTGTGGCCAAACAGATTCGATTTGGCTGAGCCATTCCTGTAAACACTACAGATGTGATGGGGCCTGTGGAACCACTCCATCTTCCACCAGCCCAATGAGAATAAATTAGGACAAATTACAACAGCATTAAACAGCAGAAACGCACCAGACTTCACAGTAATGTCTTCTGGAAAATATTTTTTTATCTGGGGACTCAATTAAATGAGATCCTCTCTACATGTGCTTATCAGAACAGGCCAAATTCATTTCATGCAGCAAAATTCAGTGAGCAATTTTGGTCCAGTCACTTCAGAGCCTCCTGCTCAGTGCTACAATACAAAGATGTCATTTAAACTGAGGCAGAAAATTAATTAGAGCCACCCTAACAATTTTACATCTTTAATTTGGACGGGAGTTCTTTGCAGAACATCTGTGCTCCCCTCCCAGCTAATTGCAAGCACAGAGGGAAAAGCCACAAGCACGATGTTTGATGCCTCCTCCCAGAGACCTATTTACACTCCCTAATGCAGATTTACACTCCCTAATGCAGATTTACACTCACTAATGCAGATTTACACTCACTAATGCAGATTTACACTCCCTAATGCAGATTTACACTCACTAATGCAGACACAGCTTGCTGCAAAACTTGCCAGCACTCCGGGCTCCTTGCACCATCTGATTTCTGCTTCCTGGCCAGTGGAAAAACGCTGGGACTGAAACTGCCACTCAAGTATGTATTAAAGCCCTGGATGCCTCATCGAGGAAATTGGATTGTTGTGACACAAACTGACAAACTGGTTCGGGCTTGTGCCCTTCCCTGAGCTCAAGAATTACAGATTTGAAAAGAGCTGACTGTGTGAGGGATGGCTGGAATGTCTGCCTTAATTTTCCCAACCTCTCAGTGGTTTTGAAGTCTCCAATTCCCCTTTTGGTGTTAGGGAGGGCTCAGGTCTGGGTTGGGCTGCTGCTCTTCCCTGCGCCAGGTGCTCCCTGAACTGCTGAGCTGGTCAGGAAGGGTCAGTTCCAAGGGAGCCTTGAGACCTGCTGAGGGCTCAGGATGTGCTGCCTGCTGTAGGAGGGAGCAGGAATTATTTCACCTCAAATCCTCTGCCTCAGAGTAAATGCCAGCAAGGCAGGGCGCTTTTTCCTATTCTGTGTGGGTTTAAACTAGTCTGTATTGTGTACTAGACCTTGAAAAGTCTTCTAAGACATAAAAAAATAAATATTCCTTGCTTTTTGATAGAAAGGAAGAAGGGCACATAAGTGCAGTGAACTTTGCAAGCTTTGGAGTGTCTTCTCACAGAGAAGATAAAACCATTCTTGTGGACTTTTTACTTTAGTGGTGTGAATGAATTGCCAAATGTGCATGGCAGTGATGTTACCTGACATATCCAAGCAGGAAATAATGCCAAGGAAAGGGGAAAAGCTGAGTTTGAGTGAGTTCAAGGAAGGGGGAGACCTGCAGACCTCATCCAGGTGCCCAGTCTTTTGCAGAGCTGGTGCCTGGGCTCATTCTCTCTTTAAGCTGCTCCCCCTGAACCATCACCTCGTTACTCAGGATTTTTCTGACCCTTCTGCAAAAAACTACTCAATTAAACACCCGAGGAGTTCTCCTTAAAAGCACAGTGGGGAAAAAACCAAAATATTACCAAGAGGTAAATCAGGCAAAAGAAAGAAATGAGTTCTTCAGCACCACGACCTACAAAAGTCCATATTTCATTCTGCCAGTGTGTTGCACCCCCAGAAAAGGCAGGGATTTGAGTTCCTCTGGTGGTTTCCTTTAAGGGCAGACTGATGGATGGAGCCCTTCTCCTCTGACAGCTCCATTAAAAACCAAGCTGGTCAGTCAGTGGTGAGCACACATCAGGATTTCAGCCTTTGCTGTGGGAGCTGGGAAATGAAATATGAGCCCAGACAGCCTCGTGTTACAGGCTGGAGTGATAATAAAGATATCTGTAATAATGTTTTGTAATAATACAACCTTATTAGAAACTACCTCATAAATAAAGCACAAAATACAGGAAAGTGGGGTTCAATTATATTTGTTTATGCCTGGAGCTAAATGCCTGTGAAATGCCAGTGGATCTGCATCCATAGATCACTGCAGGGTCGTGGAATTGGGGTAAAAGGTGGGATTTTGAGGCTGCACATCCCTGGAAAGGACAGATCTGGCTCAGCCCAGTTTTCCCAGCTCTGGTGCCTTCCAGTCAGTGGGGAATGGGAATGTTAATGCTGGGAGCAGTCTCTCAATATTGATAATGCTGCGTTTGTCAGCACCCCGCCCCTTGTTTTCATTCTGCTGCTCTCCCCCAACTTTGTGCCATCCATCAGCACAAACTGCCTCGGGGGAAAACAGAGCAATAGCAGTGAGAAATTACTCTTGAAATTAAGCAGAAGTGGGGGAAAAAATAAGTATATTTGAAATGAAAATATTTTAACTTGCCTTTGCAATAATTAGAATTTGTTCTTGCTGTGTTCCTCCGCAGTTACTTCTCTGACCTTCCATCAGAGTGTGGGTGAGAAGGAGGATTATGAAAATGAGATGAGCTTAATTAAAACTGCTTAATTTANTGATTGAAAAATTTAAATATCTAGCAGGCTGTTTCCCTATTCTATTAAACAGAAATCTAGATCTAGAAATCTTCATTTTAAATATAGTTCTAGAAACCTTCATTTTTTACTTTATTAACCTTTATTTTAAAACTTTTGCTTTCTGTGTGTGAGTTTCTGTGGTCACCCATAACAGAAAGAAAAAACCAATCCAAACTGTGAAACAGAAATCATTATTAATAAAGCAACTTCACTGAGCACTGAGATTTTTTGGGTTACACACATAATAAAGTTTCAGAAATGACACGTCCTAAAACCAAGTAAATTTTCCCTTCTGGAGGGTCCCATTCAGTGGGGTTTGAAGACAAATGTATTTTATTGAAGTAGAGCTGTTTTGCTGGGGAGTGTCAGTGTAGATCAGAATTATTCCACTAAATCATGAGCATTATTTGAATGTCACCACTGACGTGAGATGAGGATGAAGGTGATGATTAATGCCACGACTAAATTAAAATATTTATTATTGTAATTTGGTATTATTAGCAAATCTGAAGAAAAATAAATGATACCAAAAATACAGTTACATTTGTGTTCATCGAAGCTCGTGAGGTTTTTTTTCTGCTTATGTGGGAATTCATCAGAAACCAGAACCAGCTATCACCAACAATCACCAATTTTCCTGCAGCTCATCTGGCAAGTGTCACCTAATTAAAAAGAAGCAAATAAATTAAAATCTTAGTGCCACTTGGTGCAACAGGAATCACAGGGTGAAAATTGCATTTGTGGCAGAACCAGGTGTCTGCTGGTGTTCACACAGGATTCTGCAGATCCTTCCTCAATCAGGTAATCCCAGAAAAACCAGGGGATTGTTTCCATGAACATTTCTCATGTGAGCAACAGCTTGGGGGCATTCAGTGCTGCATGTGAAATAAACCCCTGCATAAGAGTGACTTTGCTGCCACCCTGATTACTATTTCCACGTGTACGGTATTGTATTGCTGCTTCTTTTTTTTAATTTTAATTATACTTGATTAGCAAAACTGCAGCACAGCAGGAAACAGGCAGGAGCAGATTTGCTGAACCCTTGCACACTCCTGCTCATGATTGCAAAGCTCTGAAAAGATTTGAAGGTCACACTATTCCTCTAATAACTATTTCTTTTCTCAGATGGTAAAAAATTTTGGAAAGTGCAGCGCTGTCAGTTGGAGATTTATTATGAAACAAGCTTTGAGGCGAAATTTACTTCCATCACTGACTTAATTGGAAATGCTGGGAATGTTATAGATGTGTCTGTTTGGGGGCTGTGTTTCTAAAACCTCCTGCAGCTCTCAACAGCAGCTCAGGCTGCTGCTCAAAAGCAACCACCCGAGGTGTTCTGCAGCCTTTATCCCTGGCCTCGGGACAATACATTCCTCAAATTAGGGATCCTGAAGGAGGGAAATCCAGAGGATGGGGAAAAGGAGCCCCAGCAGAGTTGTAGGAGCTGGGTTGTGTGCAGTGAGCAGGTGCAGTGACAAATATCCATGTTTAGGGATATGTATATCCTTACATTTACACATCAGGAATATTTCTATTCCCTGTTTATATGCCTCTTTACAGATATTTAGGCTCTTCTGTCTGAAGACCTGAATCAATTCCATCCCTCTCTGCCAGCCTTTTATCCAAGTGGACAGTGAATCAATCTCGGGTAATGAAGTGGTACATTGGGAGGAAAAACTCACAGAATTTTGCCTTAAGTCAGCACCTACCAGCACAATTATGTCATGTAGCTGAGGGGAGAAACAGGATCTTTTTCCTCCTTTCCTCAGATCACATAGAAATAGGTTTGATAGTCCTGAGGGGAATAAGGCTGCCCTGCAGCAGAGCAGGGTTTTGCCATAGTATTTTTACAATTAGATTCAATTCAATGAAAACATGATCCTGCAGGTTCCCATCTCAGTGGGTGCCCTGGAGCTGACAGGTACAAGCCATGGCAGAAGAAAAATTTCTGCAAATATTAAAGGACTGTGTGATTCTAGACACACATCTCTATGTTTTGGATGGAATGTTACAGACAGAAAAGACAGAAATATGTCATCCATTCTTCTCCAGGAAAGGTGAGTTGATTTCCACAATTCTCCAGAGTCTCCCCTGAGGAGTTCTGATTTATTTACCTATTATTACTAATGAAGATGATAGGACGTGGCACTAGGACATCCAAATACAGCAAAATCTTTGCATATAGTGCATGTTTACATCATGTAGCTGCAGAGTCTAATGAAAAAGCTGTGCTTGTTTGTCACTTTTGAAACTTGGATAATGCTTTTTTTCTTATCCTGAGAAAGTTTTCTTGGTTTGGTTTCAGGGATTCGAAGGCAAAGCTGCTGAATCTCACATTTCATGGATGACTTGGAATCTCAGTGTAGGAGTGATCAACACACAGTTTCACTACTCTGATTTTGCTCTTTAACACTGCTTTTTTAGGCAGAATTGTATGTAATTGGACAATATTGAATATTGGTGGCTGCTCAAACCCACTCAGGCTGCTCAAATTTGAAGGCACTTCTGCTCACACTCAGAGCAGTTTTAAATCCTCCTGACTGTGAGGCTGATGGAAGAGGAAAGGCCAACTTCAACCTGAAACTCAAATCAAGATCAGCTTTTTCTGACTGCATTTCCCTTGTGGAAAGAACAAAAAGCCTGTGCTGAAACACAACCACCAAGCAGGGAGGTTAGTGCAGGTCTCATGTCTCCAGCTAATCTCTTATAAAATGTGAATGAGATTTTTCAGTGGAGTTTTAAGGGCTGCAACACACACAGGACAGTAAACAAGAGTAGCAAAAAACAATTGAAATAGAAAATAGTTTATTAAAACAAAAGAATGTTTTCTCTCCTTTTTCACATTTGAAAAATTGCTTGTATCTTAAGTAGTTTGTTCCTGCTAATATTGCAAAGGCAAAAGGATGGCAGTTTTAGATTTCCATAAGCTCATCCATTCAAAAGCTCCTTTATTCATAATTTAAGCAATACATTTGTGTAGAAGCCAGTTCATGCAAATTGCTTTCTTCTCATATCTTTTGTAACTTCTCTGTAGGAGAACCTTTCTTTCCTTTGTGCACATTCCTCGAGTTTCTTCCTCAGAAAGTCAGCTCTTATTTGGTGCAAACAGGAAAAATTATGGCCTTTTGTCTTAATAGTTAACAGGCACAGTTAAGGTTGACACAATCACATCTGTGGGATAAATAATAATCTTGATATCTAATCTGGTAAATTTTTTAGAGCATCCCAGCAACTGGAAGACTTAAAAACAGTGATGTGGACGTTGGTGAACTCTTCTGAAGCACGAGGAGCCACGTGGGAGGGAGCAGGGAAGCACTTGGCTGAAAATCTGATGTGATCAAGCCAGACGGACGCTGCAGCCTGAGGGACAGCAGAGGCTGACTTCCAGTGGAAATGACAAATAAAAGACAAAGAAAGGGTAAGAGATGTGAAAATGAAGGCAACTTACTCAGGATTGATACCAGTTAAGGGTGGCGGAAGGGAAAAGAAGCAAAGCAGCAATGATTCAAAACACTGAAAGGAATTAGAGGTTTGGGCAGGAACTGATGCCCAGGAAGTTTCACCTGAACATGAGGAAGAACTTTTTACCTGTGCAGGGACCGAGCACTGGAAGATTGCCCAGAGAAGGTGTGGAGTCTCCCTTACTGGGGATATTCCAGAACTGTGGAGTCTCCCTTACTGGGGATATTCCAGAACTGTTTGGATGCAATCCTGTGCCAAGTGCTCTGGGATGACCCTGCTTGAGCAGGGAGGTGGGACCAGTGACACACCGTGGTCCCTTCCAGCCTGACCCATCCTGGGATTCTGTGAGTTCAAGGCAGTTTCTCTGCTTAGTGCAGCAATCTGAGCCCTGCCTGTCAGAATTTAGGATAACACCAATTGTTGAAGCTGAGTCACCCAGGCCCATGAGGTGCAGCTGCAACAGGCCTGAGCCTCCCAGCTCTGTGATCTTCTAGTTCTTTATTTGGTGCTCAGCAGCTGCATTGGAAGGGGATTAACTGCACAAGAATGGAGCCTTCCCTTCCCCAGCTGCACCCCACACCCAGGCCGTGTACCCCACACCCAGGCCGTGTACCCCACACATTCCCTTGGGGACAGATCCAGGGCCCCTGGTGTCAGCCCTTCACTGTGGGTGACACAAAACCTGCAGCAATATTTCTCACTATGGGGCACATAAATTCTTCTTACAGCCAGAGCGATGAGGTGAGAGCATAAATTACAGCCTGACTAAATGCAAACGCACTTCCAAAAAGTATTAATTTTTGTGAGGATCATGGCAGGGAATTTACAGGGATGCCTATGAAATTGCCATAGCAACTTTGTGAGTACCATAGAGTCACCCTGGTGATTCTTAAACCTCTGTATAAGGGGAAATGTTTATTCACACACCAGAAGAAAGAATGTTGATGTGGTTCAGATGCCTGGTTGGTGCTTTGGAAAGCTCTGGCTCCCAGATTTGCTGCAGTCACTGTGTGGGCCTTTGGGTTGGAGACTGATTTGGGGACTCCTTGCTGGATATTCAGAACATCTCAGGAATTTTTAGCTTGCTGTGGTCGGGAGGAAGCTGGATACTGCCTGATTATGGAGCTCCTGCAACAGACCCTGGTGTAACATCCCTTGGATTGAGTGGATTGTTGGTTCTGGTGCCCCTTCCCAGACCTTGCCCTTCTCTGTCTGCCTGTCTTTTCCTGATATTCCAATGTGATAGCTCATCAAAGACAGCAAGAGATGATGTTGCACTATTTTTCTAGCTGCTGTTCAAGTGATAATTCACTTAGATGTGCTAGAACCTGCTAAACTCCATCTTCACTAATTTAATATTTGGCCAAATCTTGGATAATTAGATCACATGTAGGCTTCTACTTTGGCTCATAGCATTCACCTTGGACAGTTTTATCATGTTCCCCTGCATCCAAACAAGAACCACAAGATTTCATTAACAATGGACTTTTCTTTGCTCTTAGCAGAAAAAGTAGCATGAGAACAACGAATCTCCCAGGGAGACAGAACAGTGTGCCTGCTCCTCAGCACTGCATCAGCTTCAGCTGAAGAGACAGCACCCAAAAACACCTTCCTAGGGATGCAGACAGATGAAGGCAAGGGCAAGGGGGATTCCTGGTGAACTTATGGACCCTCCTCTGGCAAGATGTTTAATTTTGCTCCCAGTTATCTGTTTGTGGAATAGGGGTGATTCTCTTGCCTCATCCCTGAACTTCCTGTTGCTGTGAGTTGTTGAGGATGGAGCTGTGCTACCTCTGATTTAGATAATTCTTTGCTCCACATTTTCTTGGATGCAGTTAGATTTTCTGAGGAGGAAAACCCTGCTGTGCCCTCCCAGGAGCAGCCCTGGTACAACACACACCTGATCTCTGCCCTGCAAACCCCATTCCACTCTCCTCCATTTGGACCTGCACCCACTCCATGGAAATCCCTGTGTATAATCCCATTATTACCACTATAAAACAACCACTGACTGATAACCCTCACATCCCTGGCCAAAGCTTTCTCACAAAATAAACCTTTTCTTACAAAACGAACCACTTTGAGCTGACAAGTCACAAACCTGTGTTTGGTTGTGGATGTTGCCTTTGTTTCTCTTTCCACCTTTTCTCCTCATGGAAATGTGTAACCAGGGGCTTTATCCTGGCTCGGGGCTGTCCCACTCCCAGCTGCACTGGGCAGGAGGCAAAGGCAGACCTGACACCCCGAATTTCCAGGGCTCAGGACTAAAATAGTCTTGTCTGTCTGCATCTGTCTGCGTGGTCAGTGGCTGCTCCTCGCCCACACATCCAGAGGATGCTTTTTGCTTCCTGCAGTCGTGGTTGTGTGTGGGAGTTGTGATGTATTTTCCTGAATTCATTTTGGGTTTTTCATTTCAGTCTCCTTTCATTACTCTCCCCTCAATCTTTCAGACCAAATAGGATTCCAATTAACGATGAACTGTCAGTGACAAATCACTGCCTTTTGTTTCCAGCAATGCCTCTCTTTGTTAGATTCACTTTGGAAAAGCAACTAAATCAATGGAAAGTAAAAATATATATTTAACCTTTTTTTTTTGGGGGGGGGGGGGGGGTGGATTTTGAAAAGGAAATCATTTATTGCTTCTTAAAGGAAGCTTCATTCTCTTTCTTGTAACTCCATATCTGGAAGACACTTCTCCCAGACTGGCTACTTTCTGCCATCCTAAAAAAGATTTGAGATCCCAGAGGTTCAGCTTGAGTGAATCTAAACACTGCATTATCAGGATTAGCCCCTTGATCAAAGTAAAAGACATAACAACAGTGCCAGGAAAGTGATATCTATATTGAAATGAAAAATATCTATAAAATTGTAACAAAAGCAGAAATGTTGCCACCAAAGACCATAGAAATGAAGGCCATCATCATAGTTGGCTTTTCAGTTCCTGAAGCATTTTCCTGTGATGGGCCCCCAAGGATATCCATTATCCATAATACTTTTTCTGATATCTTCCTGAGAAATGCAAGCTGTGTCAGGAGAAAAATAAGGTCCAGAAGAAAAACTAATTCCCTAAATCATGTGAAAAGCTAGAAGCTGGGGAGGAAACAATTCAATGCCATTAACTTTTATCACAACCCAAGCTGAACAAAACAATCCTTTGAGATTATAAATAATATTCAACCTGCTTTACTCTATTCCCCAGCACTAATAAATACAGTAGCATTGGAGGAAATAAATGGGAGTCCCAAACGAAGATCACCTTCTTCCTAATCCTGAGAGCAGCACAATATTAAGCCTTCAGGAAAAATGAATTCTGGAAAGGAAACTACTCATTAAAAACTTTAGGGGTGAAAAAAGAAGGGGAATTATAAAAAGAAAGGAGCAATAAATTGTGTCCATATGTATTGCTTGGAAATAAAATGCCAACAATATTCTGGAGTGAGATTGTTGACAATTTATCTTTTGCTATCTAACCAGTAGCTATGAAAAATTCTCAGTGATACTGACAGGGCCAGGCCAGCAGGCACCAAAGAGGAGCTGCCAACAGCCCACATTGGCAACTTCATTTTAGTGCCTGTTAAAATTGTGATATCCTGCTGCACCCCATGCTGGGATATTTGAGCTTCTTCCATGCCTTTTGCTAGGAAATAAATATTTTTTTTAGCTCACATTGACATGTGGGAGTGCTTGTGGAGACCCTGAAGTCCCTTGGATGAGCTCCTAATTCTGCACTGTTTAAGTGCTAAAGTGTCATTGACCCAGAAACAGATTAATTCAATAAAGATATTAAATTCCAGAGGAGAGGAGAGGAGAGGAGAGGAGAGGAGAGGAGAGGAGAGGAGGCACATGAAATTCTGCTCTGAGTATAAAATGTTGATGGCTCAGAGATCTGAGAAAAATGAAAGGGATTTATTCCCGCAGTAAGGAAGTGTTTGTAAGTAAGTTTTGTGTTCTTTAAAACTCATGTATCAAAATTGAGCCTTCACACCAAAGGTGGCTATTCCCTAAGATATCCAAGAGTAGATATTCACAAGACAATGCTGTGCTGATTTGAGCTGAAATCTTGCCAGATGAAACCTGTTCTTACACACAAGAGATAATCTGCAAGATGGGAGCCTGCAGGAGGTGCTAAAGAAATTCGTATTTGTGCATTTGGTGGTGTATTATTCTTCTCTGGACACTGGCACAGTGATTTATGGCATTCTTTTGTCACGGAGGGATGAAATCTCTGACAGCACTGCAGACTGAACTGAATTGCCATCTCCTTGCAACACTTACTGTAGTACAACTACTTAAACATTGACAAATACATGGAGAATCAGTGTGCATGACTGCACTCCATAGCAGCTAAAAGTCTGAGCTGAGTGCACTGGCTTTGATACAGGGAAAGACAGGTATTATGAAAACCAATCCAAATATATGGTAAAATAACCCCTTAAATCCTTTAGATTTAAATACCTTATGTAGCTTTACCTAGAAAAAAAATATATTGTGTCAATTTGTCCCACTGATAATTTAATGAATTAATCTTAACTTGTAATATTCAGAAGAAACACTGTACTGATGTGTTTACTCGTATATGAATTTTTAAATTTGTTTAGACAATCAGAACTAGTCACTCAGTGAGGGGCAACAAAAATTCATCAACTTCCCACAGCTCTACAGCTCCTGTTGCCTGAGCTGTGTTATTCTTCTAAATAAGTATCTCAAGAATGCACCATAAACTCCAGTGTGTTTGCATAGGGTTAAAGTAGTTGCAGTTAGCAAACATATTTATTGGTTTGTTGTTATTTTTTGGTAAATTCACCCTAGGAGGAGAAAAGGTCAGATTTAATAGAAAATTATTCCCTATAAGTGTTTAAGACAGATCTTAAATGATGTTCTACACCAAAGTTATTTTTTGTGTGCAAAATTAGAGAGTTAAGAGACTTTGAAATCTCTCATTCACCTCTTAGTCACCTCTCCTGAGATGTGTATTGAATAACAATGAAATAAAAGTCATTGTGCTCAGTATTTTTTTTAGCCCCTGACTTGAGCTTGCGAGATCTGTGTAATAACAGCAGAAATATTCACAGCTGACTAACTGACAAGGGGCTATTTCTGGAGCAACCTCTGAAGGTTTTTATACTTTCAAAGTTCAGAAGGTAAAAGGTCCAAAGTTCCTTGTGTGTCTCTGTCTTTGAGGGTCTCCAACACAGACACAGATCCTGCTCTTGCACAGGGGTTTTGTTTTCCCATTCCTACAGGAGCCTTGCTAAAGGAAGGGTTTGGGAGGCAAATGAAGTTTGGTTTCTGATGGGGCCTGGCAAACAAATCTCTGGGTGAGCTGCCTGCACAAGGCTGGGGCTCTGCAGACATGTCCATGGTGGGGAAGAAAACAGATTAGGACAAAGGTTTTCAGACAAAAAACTCCGTCATGGTGTTTTACACACTGGAGAGAGTCCAGAGAAGGCCAGCAGGTAGATTCAGGGGATGAAGCACCTCTCCTGTGAGGATTGGTACTGCTCAACCCGGAGAAGCTTTGGGGTGGCCTAATTTTGGCCTTCCAGTGCCTGAAGGGACCCCACAAGATGGAGAGAGACTTTTTACAAGGCCTGGAGTGACAAGGCAAGGGGAATGGCTTCCCACTGACAGAGGGCAGGGTTAGATGGGATATTAGGAAAAAAATTGTTCCCTGTGAGGGCAGTGAGGCCCTGGCACAGGGTGCCCAGAGCAGCTGAGGCTGTCCCTGGATCCTTGGAAGTGTCCAAGGCCAGGATGGACAGGGCTGGGAGCAGCCTGGGACAGTGGAAGGTGTCCCTGCCATGGCAGGGGGTGGTTTAAGGTCCCTTCCAAGCCAAACCATTCTGTGATTCTACGTTATGGGAAAGTTTTAGACAAACCATTTCCCTCTGTGACTTGCACAGGCCCTGGGCCAGAGCAGTGATGCTTTGGCATCTTTTCAGTGTTCTTCTAAAAATAAGAGCTGGATGAGCTGGTGTTGGTTGGTCCAGTCCCACAGAATTTCCTCCTGCATAAAGAAACCACCGAAGTCTCAATGAGCCCTGAGAGTGCCCAGACAGCAACCCCAGTCAGTGGTGCCTGACGGAAGTTTGCTCTCCAAAAATAAACCCCCTTCCCTTTTCTTGCTTCTCAAAGAGCTGCAGCTGAACTGAATGCAAAGCTTCTCCTCCTCTTTGCTGCAGCAAGGTGTGAGCAGCTGAAAACTGTGCAGGCTCTATATTTAGAGGCAGGCATCTTCCAGGGACTGGCTGTCAAAGAGCTGCAAGCATCTGCCTCTTCCCTTCCCCTCTGTCTCTGTCTGGAAGAGGGCACTGGGCATGTTTACCACTGCAGACTGCTCAGGGTGTCGTAGCCTTTCCACATGAGTGGTAGCAGGAAATTTCACAGCTTACAAAAATGTGAAACCTCAAGCCCAGGAGATGCTCAGGATGGGGGCGAGGAACTGCTGGCACTGAGGCAGCCCAGGCAGTGGAAAGCCATGGAGCTTCACAGCTTTCACAGAATTTCTTCAACAGGCTGAGCTACCCTGAGGTATCCATGAACTACCTCATTTCCAGCAGGAATTCATCTCAGTCTCCTGCCATTACGGAATTCCCTCTCTTGGCTGCAGAGAATCACCACACTATTGGGGTAAAAATGCAGGATAACATGTAAATACCATGGAGCTGATGTTCCACTCTTTGAAATGTCACTGCTGATCACAGTTCACCACAAAGCTGTGCAATCACAGCAGCACTGTTAGTCATCTGTTGCTCTTTTTTCTTCCTTTGTGTTTTGCAAAAGGTGGATTTTCTTTCTCTTCTTTTCCAAAAACCACTCAGGCCTCCAGTGTTCGATGTTTGAACCCAGATGGGCTCAGACTGAGTAAATAAGAACTTGATCTTCCAATCAGTTTGTGATGACTAAATGCACTGCTGTAAATCCCAGGTCCTCCTTGCCACACACTCTTTTGTTAAAAATAAAAAAGGAATGCAGGTTTTAAGTGTAGATGTCACTATTATGACCTTATACTCAGAGTTTTTGCACAAGACCCATAAATCATCTTTCCTGGCAATTTCAGCTTTGCACAAGGGCTTCTGATTCATCTAAGGCATAGTTTTACAAAAAAGAGTCTCACAGGAATAGGAACTCCCTATATCCCTGGCTACATTATCCCAATGCTTTATTATCTTAAAATATTATTGAAAACACCCAACTGTTGATTCTTCTCCCGCTAGATTAAAGTGCTATTTACTGTGAGAATTACTCCTTCCAAACAGGCTGTACACTCCTCTGCTCACTTTTGTGTATCCCCCTGGATAACTGAGATAAATTACGCCCTCAGTCTCTTACACTTCCCTGTCTCTGTATTTCCCACAGCTCTGCATATTCCCTTCAAGCCCCCTTCTGTACATTTCCCTGTTTTCAGCCCCAAACCCAGATTGCAAAGCTCCACACAGCTCCACAAACCTGTGCTGTCTCATCTTCTGCACCAGTGCACATTTTGCCGGTGTTCTTAGTGCTATGCAAATTTAAAAATAGCTCCTGAGCCAGAGACATTCTTCCTGAAATTCCAGCTTACAGTAAAAGCACATGAGAAGTACAATGGGTTCGCTTTGTTTTGTTTAAAACGGTGCTCATAAAATACATAGGAAAATGTCTTTTATGAGCTGAGCTCTTCTGTCCAACAAACACACAAAAGCATCCCCGACTGTGCATGGCTAAACACCCTCCCTATGACTGCTCCTGCAAGGATTTGACCTTTGAATTTCTTCACACATTCCCACTAAAGGCTTTTTCAGGGCTGCAGCCTTTCAGGAGAAGGTCAAGAGAAGCCTCTCAATGTAATGAGTCAGTGGCCTTAATCTGCAGCAAACCTTCCTTGTGAGGGTAATGATTTTACTCTGCATTTTACCCAGATAATTGCTCCACCCTATCAGACCAGTTTTCATTTTCATTGATAACATTTTTCATTTTCAGGTTTTGTTACTCTTGACTCTTTCAATCTCAAAACCTTCGCTGACTCGATGATGACTTTAGAAATGTGAATTTCCAGTTCAGGGAACCAGGCAGAAATCTCCTTGTGTGAAAAGACTCTGATCTATCACTGCTTTAATCCTAAGTGATGAGGTTTAGAATTTATAGAGGAAACGACTCGGAAAAAATAATTTGGTATTATCAAGAACTGGCAATCAGATAGCCCTGGGAAAATGCTGCCAAATCAGTGATAGAGGAGTTGCTGTACAGGGCATTTTTCACAAGATAAGTGACCCTGGGGAACTGCTCCTCCAGCTTCTGTGAAAAGCACCTGGAAATAAGGATTATTTAGAGACCTGAGACATGGAGATCACCCAAAGTTCAATTCAATTTAAAAATCTTACAACTCAGCTCATGTCCCCCGTGCAGACAAATGAGTGTCATCATCTGTGCTAATCCTACCATCCTCTGGCTCTTCCTTTCCTTAGGATGCCTCCTGTCACCACATTCCCTCAGTATAATAACTGATGGATGCATCTCTGTGACTTTAATAGGCTTTAAAAGAGATTGAACTCTGCTCTGGGAAACATGCAACTCTTGCTGTAGCCCTGAAACCTCAGATTCCATCATAAACCTATACCTAGAAAAATAATTACATTATTATTAATAATGACCATATTATATTGTATTGCATTTCACCAGAAGAAGAGTTCTTTCCCCTCTTTCTCCTTTTTATAGAATCATGGGATCACAGGATGGTTTGGGTTGGAAGTTTTCAGTTTTCAGGCTGACTGCAGAATCTGTTGAAGCTGAAGAATTTCCCAACTTAATGACTGTAAGTGATCAGATTGCAGCATAATGCTATCAACACATTTCTCCAAGCTGATTTTGTCAGTTTTTAACAAAATTATGGTGCATATTTGAGAAATGGTAACTAATCAAACAATTCTGACATTATTTGGGGTAAAGTTATATTAAGATGTGTTGTTTACACAAGGTCTTTGATGCATGCAAAACAAAACCAGCTGTTGGGTGCACCTCTCCTCACCCTTAATTCTCAAGGTCCTCATGTCCTGAGGCTCTGAATGTGTTACAACTCAAGACTACATCATCATAAACCAAAAATGTTCCAACCAGCTCCTTTAAAAATTGAAGGAATGAAAGAAATAGAAAATTGTTATCACTCAGAATCCTTGCAGCTTCCCACCCAGAAGCAGCTACGCCAAAAGAACAATGACAAATGATCCTTTTAGGTCATTTCTGGTCCGTTTTTAGATGCAAGTCTGGAGTCTCCCAAAAGATGACAGTTTTCCAGAGTTTCCCAAGCTGAAATATTCCAAACAAATTAGGAAAAATTGCAAGACCAGGTTCCATGAGACTGTCATTCCAGTAAAATCATGTCAGCTGATGTCAAGGGAGGTTCTCCAGCACAACATTTTACTTTTTGTTGGTATTATTTGGAGTTTTTTTCATCTCAAAGAACAAAATCTGCTCCTGCAGGATTGGAATTCCTTGGAATAACCTGTGTATTTTAGTGAGTGACTACTTTTAGTGCATTCCTGACCTGGGTAATGTGCATTCATGACCTGGGTCTCTCATAAAAGGTGTTTTATTGCTGTCCTGATGTTGTAAAGCTGCTTGTAACCTTGGAGCTTCTTACAATGTGTTGTAAAAGATACTTTGCAGTCACCAGAGTGCTTAAAAAGTTGGTGTTGCTGTGAACACCAACCTGGGTGTTTTCATGGTTGGATTTTTTCATCTGAATGTTCATTGTAGTCCTGGACATTCACAGAGATTCACCTGGACTTTCCTTAAACAGATTCCAGGTAGTTCAGTGTGTTATACCAAATGATACAGATAAATATTAAATTTTATTTGGCAAAATTAACTTATGTATTTTTCCGGCTTTGTTCTGAGATACAATAAATGTGACAGCCTGCAGGCTTTTTATTTGCTGTTGTTGTTGTTGTTACTGTTGTTGTTATTATTATTTATAATAATAACAATTATATTATTGTGGTTGGGGTGTTTTAATTTGCTGGATTATCTTTTATCATGTATTATTTCTTCTAACACCGCTCATTTTCTGTGTAATGCTCAATATTCACACCACTAACATGCACAATTACATATTCCAGCCTCATCATGCCCAGAGCTCTAGCAAAAATTGACTGAGATTAATTTAATCAAAAGAATAAAAATAACCCTTTGTCCAATGTGAAAATGAGCAAAATACAAACCAGAGGGTGGAAAACAACAAAAAAATTAATTAAACCTTGATGAGACTTTGGAAGCAATTTTCAACTGTTTCAGGTGTATTTTTAAAGCGAAAGTTTTGGCTGCTGCTCCAAGTAGAAGAAAATATTTCTCTTTTTTCCCTTTATGTGTATGTAAAGCAAGAGCTGGGACTGTCCCATGGTGCAGTTATTCTCTTGCAGCCTTTCAGGCAGCTGAGCAAAGCAGCTCCCAGCAAATCTGTCCAATAAAAACTGTTCCTTTCTATCAGTCACTTCAGATTTTCTTTCCAGACAAAGCAGCAGCAGCCACAAGTTAAGTTTAGCTAAAAGGGCCAGGCACAGAGCAGATGGGAATAAGTTTCTACTCAAAGAGAGGTTTTGTCTGGTTCTTACACTTAATAAATATCTCCTGATTTTCACATTGTGCTCCTCACCTCAGCCCTACACCCTGAAAGTGCTGCTGGTCTTTTCACTTCCAAAAGCTGTCCCTGCCATGGTCATGTCACAATACCTGAAACCAAAAGTCCTCCAAGAGAAGAGGAACCCCATTTTTCCCCCCTTTTGTTGCTGAGATAGCTGAGAACAGAAATGCTTGTGCTGTTCTGCACCTTTGCCTCTGCTCCCTGATACTGTTCTGTCCCTCAGTGAAAACAATGCCATCAATTACTCCCTGCTGATTTAATAAAGTGACCTGGCTTCAGCCCAGCAAAGCAGATGGCATTACAAATTACAGGCTAATGCCTCCAGGGAGGCCCAGTGAAAAAAGGTCCTCAGAGAAGAACTCAAAAGAAGAAAAATTGCTGCCCTCAGTGTCTGTAAGAACTTCCTTAGCTGACAGGACTGGGCGAGTCGTGACAGAAAACAATTACATGTCTCAAAGCAAAACATATTAAATGCCACTGTAAAACACCTTGCACGAAAATTTATTCCTCCAGGTGTAGAGCCTGAAGTCCTTGAGGCATTTTTTGGAGAGCAGCAGTGTCCCCGTGGAGGAGGGTGCTGGTCAAACAGAGCAGCAGGGGCCACATCCCACCTCACCAGGGGAGACACTGATTTGGCTGCACGAGCAAAGCCACCGTGAGTGTTTCACCTGGCAGGATCTTTGGGTTTGCAGGTTCTTTTGCCATCTGCCCCGGGGTATTTCCATTTCACTGGAGTTCACAGTCTGGAGTTAGGACCAAATTGATCCTGCAAGTAGGAATCCCACTGTCTGTTGCTCCTGACACTCCTCTTTGGCCGGATGGCAGCAGCTCCCTTCGGAAGAGATGGAGAGGCAGCGTGTGGTATTTCACCATCCTAACAAACAGCAAGGGGCTGGAGGGTCTGTAGCCACCCAAAGTGGGTCAGAACTTCGGTCCTGTGTCTCACCTAGAAATCAGGAAGCACAAGCACTGAGCTGCTGTGACCTCCTAAGTGATTACAATCATAATCCATTGTGTGCCTGTCTGCAACAGATCCATTTCTGCAAGCAGTTGGGTTTAATTGGGCCACAGCTGGTGTTGGCTGAGCACATGGGAAGCAGGGGGGTGAGGGGAAAGGCTTTATTGACTCCACAGCTCTCTCTAAACTGAGGTTTCTCTCTTTGATGGTATCTGCCTTGTTTTGTTTAGTTCCTGAACACTTACACGGGGCTGCCAGCCTTCAGAGCAGGAATCACAGTGTGGGGCTCATCACACACATCTCCACAGAAATCTGGGAAAAGTCACCTCTTCCCACCACATGGATTGGTGCTACCAGATCAGCTATGTGGCACTTTTGCCCAAATTCTTCTAGAGGACCCTCCCCAGCTTTGAGCAACAGGTCTGTAGCTGCCTCCTGCTCCTTCCCTGGCAACCAGCCCCTGCCAGGCTGTGCAGCTGGTGAAAAACAAAGCACCTGCTGTCCTGGGGGCTGGAGGAGAAGGGATGGCACGTCCACAACTCTGTGATTAACACCAGAGCCATCCTCCTGCCTCCAGCACCTTCTGCCTCCAGATCTGGACAGGGAAGGCTCCACCCAGACACACAAGATCTCTGCAGCCTCCAGCCATGGACCTGAAGAAAACACAGTGGCAGAGCCTGAAGTTTGCTGAGCTGCTTGTTCAAGGGCTGTGGTGATGACTTGAAAGATCTTTCTGGGGTTTTATTGATTTATTTTATGCTCTCTGCCAGCTGCAGTTTGGTGTGGGGTGTTAACTGAGAAATACTGTCCATTCTGAAGCTCAAACCCCAACAAAAGCAAGAATACTGAACAGGATACAAGTCAGGCTGATATTTTTAACTGCCTCCCCTTCTCTTCTTTTCATCTTTCTCCTGCAACATGGTTATTCCTTCCCATCAAAAGAAGCCAAAGTTTATCTTTGGCTCTTTCCTCCCCTAGAACTCACATAGAGCATGGCCCATCCCACAGAACACTGTGACGAATTCCAGTCTTCAGGATGCTGCTCTGAATTTGGTTTATTGATATTGGCCATGCTTAGCCTTCAGATCAATCAATCTGAAGATCTCAGCTATAAATGTGGATGTGGCTCCCCTCTGCAGCAATTCACTTGGTGGTGGTTCCACCAGCCTTTTGTGGCTGATTTTCTGACAAAGACCCTGCAGGTGATAATTTCAGACTCTCCAAGTGTCAAATCCACTGCTGTGCTGATTTTCAGCCATGGGTCTGCTGGGCAGTGCCCACAGCCATGGTGGCAGCAGAGGTGACATCTCAGTAGCTCAGGAAAGATCCTCCAGTGAATGTCAGCAAGCCAGAGGTGTGGGAAATAATTGCCTGCTAAGGTAGATAATTGCCACAGCTTTAACTGATGGTTCATTGTCAGACACTTTAAATTAATCTGCTGAGGTAATAAACCCCAGAGCAAAGCTTTCACGTTTGGGATTGTTTATTTACACATGGATGTCATCAGGACTGCTCCTGGAGATGCTGTTGGTGTGCCCCTTAACAGGAGCTCAGAGAAGATGGGGTTAAAATCCAGATATTCCTTCGTGCTCCCTGAGAGATCTGAAGGCCAATATAAAACCAGCCAATGCACAAAGTCACTCTGAACTGCTCCTTCCCTCTTGCTCTGCTCACAGCCCTCCTACGAGCTCCCTGTGGAAATCCTAAATAAGATTAATTACTCTCCTGTGAAGATATTCCCTTTCAAATCTGCTGGTGAGTGATTCTCTCTTCACTTGAGCACACCTTCCCCTCTCTGCCTCATTTGTCACTTTGACTGAATGCTTCCCTGAACAGCCCCAGACCCACCCCTCAGGAGCTCTTCCATCCCCACCAAACCTCCCAAGTAGCTGGAGTGCTGAGTACCTGAGTACCTGAGTACCTGAGCACCAAACCTCCTGAGTGGCTGGTAAAAAACCTTTCATTAACTGGGGGCTGCAGATTCTTGGTCCTGGACCTTCTCCACAGCAGTTGCCATCTTATTTTGCTGTGGGGTACGAAAAACCCCAGATTTGGCCCCAAGAGATGAAGAGCAGCACACACAACCTCTCACTCAGGCCAAGACTGGGGCCACATCTCTCTGCTCTTTTTCAAACACAGTCATTTTAATCCCTCCATTTCCTTGACTTCTGCAGCAAAATAAGCACTTTAGCTTCTCTGGGCACCCTGTGCCAGGGCCTCACCACCCTCACAGGGAAGAACTTCTCCCTAATATCCAATCTGATCCTAATCTCTGTCAGTTGAAGCCATTCCCCCTTGTCCTGTCACTTCAAGCCCTTGTAAAAAGTCTTTCCCATCTTTCTTGTAGCTCCTTCAAGCACTGGAAGGCCAGAATGAAGTGACCCCAAAGCCTTCTCTTCTCCAGGCTGAACAATCCCAGCTCTCTCGGCCTTTCCCAGAGGAAAGGAAATGTTGAACTGTTTGAAGAGGTGCAAAGACAGAAAGAGGAGAATGTCCCAGTCTGACCCCAGAGAGGCTGGGGAGCCGCTGCCAAACTGAGGAGTCGGGTGAATCCTCTGAATTCAGGGCAGCAAACTGGGGCTGGGCTTGGTGAAGAGCCCAGAAATCAGCTGTGTGAGAGCCTCAGAATGAACTGTCATCATCCAGTTGGCTCTATTTTAGATAAGAGAGCAAGGGAAATAATCTGAGCTATTCATAGTTTCAGTGAGCATCTCCTGCAGTTACCATTTAAAATAAAACTTTTTTCCCCCCAGTGAAAGTCTTTTCTAGTACTAAGATGCTGTAGAAAATAGAGGCAATTTTGAGTTTATACCAGGTATAAATGCTCTGATTTCCAGCACTAAAATGTCACTGCAAGCATTTCATCTGCTGCTATAAATGTGTGATCCATCACTGAGGAAATAAGCACAGTTCAAGGGAGTAGTTACATTATTAAAACATGGAAGTGCTGTTGTGCCACAACCACTGATGTGTATAAAGGAGACATTTTACTGCCATGATCTGTGTTCAAGGCTCCTGAAATAAATTAGATTTGCAGCATGTCATAATAGCAGTGGTTTGTAATACAGCACAGCTCTGTGTGTGTATTCTCATTTTCTTAAGTGTCACTGGTGTATGCAAAGGAAAAAATTATTTGTTAACACTGATGAATATTTATTAGCAAATTCTCAATGAATATTTCACAGCAGAAGAGTTGCTTCTATTCTTATTAATTAGGAAAAGGAATAATGCTGCCCTCTGAATGTTTTTGACATGCTGAGACAGGGGAAAGTCAAGGCAGTGGGTGGAATTCTGCCCTTGCAAACAGAGCCAATGGATGGGAAAAGTGAGTCCCACTGGGCCAAAAATTTACTTAAATGACGTCATATCCCATCCAATAAAACTGAGTCAGGTAAAAGGCCAAGCCCAGATCTCTCAGGAGGCAAAGGGAAAGGAGGGATTAGTCTTGCATTCAGTGGGTGTAACAAGAGGTGGGAGTACAGAACTGACTCCTGCTGTGTCTTTCACCTTAATTTATACCTTCCTGGTACTTTCTTTTTCATGTGCTTCAGGAGGTCATTTTATAGAATAACTAAAATAAAAAATCCGTGTTCTCCTGTAATTAAATTACACACTGGCTGCAGATATTGATCTCTCTTCTACACGTGAAAATAAGTAGCTTTTACTAAATTTAACACGTTGCATGGTTTAAAATTGTGCAGAGATGAAAATCAATCTGGATATTTTGAAGAAAATTCAAGCAATTACACACTTAACAGGAAGTTACAGTGCATGATTTATGTTTCTCATTTTGCTTTCACTTAGGCCAGGCTTCCCAAGGTCCAGCAGAGTCTCACACTTGCAGGAGAAAATGCCTTGGAGGCAAAAAGGGGACCCTTCTTTCTGTGACAGTGCTGGTTTTAGCCAGTCTAACCTAATCAAGAAAGTCTCTGGGTTAATTATTCCTAGCAACTTATGAATAAGAGAAATGGGAGAAGAAATAAGAGCTCTCTAGGTCCTCTTAGTCTTCTTCCTTTTTTTTTTCTGTCGCTCCAGTGAATTCTGGAGCCCTCAGAGCCCTCTTGAATATTCAAAATCATTCAATAACAATGGGTAACACACCACACCATTTTAATTAAGCTTAGTGTGCACTGACCTTGAAATTGGATCAGAAGGCCTATTTACTGACAATGTTGTAGCTAAATTCAACAATTGATTTTCACTAGCTGTTCTGGAAACGCCAATGAGCAGCTCCATGTAATTTCAGTTGGTCACTGGAGACACTGGGGCCCTTCAGAGAGCTATAAATGTGCTTAAGTGGGAAAAGATGGCCAAATATTTCTCTCTAACTAGCCCAGGGGAAGAGAAACGCTGATATCTTGATGTTGCATGCAGAGAATGTCAATAAAAAACCTCTTTTCAGTGCCTATCATTCGGACCATCAAATCCTTCCACAAGAATTCGTAGCACTGTGGCACTCAAGTTTTATTTCCAGTTTACTGCTGGGAAATTGAGGCACCAGCTGTATAAATAACTTGTCAAGATCAAATGGAAACACCATCACGTTGCAGAAATACTGAAGGGCTTTTAGTTTTGCTCTTTAACACATCAGACTTCAGCTTTTATGACCAAATATTCCCCTCTGCCATTGTAAATGCAGGTTAAGGCCACTGATATCTATGGGAGACATCAATTTAAATCATGAGCAAACAAGATCAGAGTCAGCTTTAATCTCGTGGTTCTTTTATGTAATACAGGATATATTCCTGCAGCTTCCTATCTTTTTCTTGTCTCAGCTGGGATATTATAAAACACAGCAAATACTATTCCCTTTTCAAGTGGACATTAGTTGTGTTGACTGAGTGATTTTATCTTACTCCTGATATATGTTTTCAGGAGGAAACACTGTTTTCAGGGAGGACAGAGAGTAGAATTGATTCCCCCTGAAGAAGTGATTTCTCTCCCTTTGCCTCCCCAGAGTTCCCTGCAGTTTTGTGTTTCCAGTTGCTGGGATGCTGCTGCAGTTGTGTCAGAACCAGGACAATTGCATAATCCAACAAACTGCACATAAACCTTCTCTCAGTGACAGCTGCCCAGTAATAAGGAGGTTTCCCTCAGAAGCCAGGAGAATAATCCAGCCTTTATTACCCATGGCAGTAAGAAAAAGTATGGCCCAGCTCTGCAAGTTTGGGTCACCAAAATAGGAGGAAAAATTTCAAGCATTTCCCTAAAATAAAAATTCCTGCTAATGCAAGTGCAGAGAGTGCAGTCCTGCTGACTCATTCCTAGTGGGGCTTTGTTTTCACTTAAAAAATAACTTTAATGCTCAGTAGAGATTGACCTGCGTGAACCATGTTAGAAATTTCTTAAGTGCAGTGGAAGACAGGAATCCAGAGTGAAAAACAATTTTTCTTTAAAGTGGGATTTTCTGTGGATTTTATTGGCTTTTAAGCCCCACAACCTTATGACCACCAGGACAAAAGTTCCTCCAGCCAGTGTTTGTTTCCAAGGATATATTTGAAAAGGGAAGTTCCATTACAATTCGTGCCCTGTGCACCTCAGTTTTAGTCAAATATGAGGTTATACAGACACAGTTCAATCCAGTGAATTTATAAAGAATATTTGAACAATTTAACTGCTCCCATTTACAGCTTCCTCTGCTTGTGGAGATAAAACTGAGAGTCACTGCTAAAGTCATAAACGTCCCTTAAAAAAATAGTAGATTATTTAGCTGTTGGAAATGTAAGCTGTGGCACCTGTTTTCATAAATCTTGAATAAAATTTGCACATACTAGCAGTATTTGGTACCCAGGCACACTCAGGTTTCATGGCTTATCAAATCCCTGAATGGGCCCAATACAGAGCTCACATTTTCTGTTAATTCACAGCACAAAATTTCAATCTCTTGAGTCCTTCATGTGCTGGTGTTCACCAGACAGACTGTAACCTTTAGCAAGGTAAGCATACATTTTGGTTAATTAAAAAGCCAGTGTCTCTCACCTTGTATTTTAGCATTTCTCTACTCCATCATCTCTATTATTATGAGGTTAATTTAAAAGATTAAGTAAAGATTCTGAAGAAAAAAGCACAGTATTTGAAGAAGATCAGAAGATAATTCTAAAAGAGTGTCTGTTTATTCAATTTTTCCTCTGACCTTCAACACAATCTTCCTTTTATGTGTCTGTGTTAATGCCAGGGATGTTCCCTGAATCCAGCACACCTGCAGGTATTTAATAGCAGGCTGCAGAGAAAGCTGCTCTCCAGACCTGCCTTGCTCAGCTATAATACCCCTTAAAATCTGAAATTAAATCATTACAACAGCATGATCACCCTAATTAGGCAAACCAATTTCAGTGCTGTTACTTGAAGACTGCCAGCATTAAAAATGAAAGCTTTTTAACTAAAGTGGACCATAAAAATATCAAGCTATGAAGATTTTAGTGGCATGGAGAAGTGCATTGCACACACCAGCATCTGAGCATTTATTCCTGGAAGACCCTTGATTTTCAGGTCATTTCTTAATGCCCATTTCATTTTGCCCACTTCTAAATGGCAATGAAATTTCAGAAACCCTATTCAAACACTTCAGAAACCATATTCAAAATTTGCCTTTTTATTTCTTAAAACGCACATGGAAGTAACAAACTGCATTTGATGTCTATACATCACAGGTTTATTTTCATTGCATTTTACACACGTATGTGTGCATGTAGGGATGTATAAAGGTTTCTTTTCCTAACTGAACTTGGGCACAGGCAGTTCCAGCCTCCTGACATGCCCTGCTGGGAAGGCTTTTGTAGCTTCTCAGAGTCAGAATGTATTTGCTTGTGCACAGCACTGGGTTAATGAGTGTGTGTGACATCTCCAGGAAAAGTCTTTCACACAGAACTATTCCCAGCAAGAACAAAAGGCCCCAAATCTCCCTGTGCCCACCTGAGTGCTCTGTGTTCAGGCCAACATCTTGTTTTGAGATCTCTTCTCCCCATCATTTTACCCTCAGAGGTTTTAGCATTAGAGCCCTCTTGGAGAGTGATTCTGTTACATGAGCATTCGTCAGTGCAGGGGGGTTATTTTCAGCATTTTCACTCTGGCATTAATTTAATGCCAGTTTTAGTGAACTGAAATACCCCCTGCCCGTGTTTCCCTCAGGCAGAGCACCTCAGTGTGTAGCTTTTGGTGTTTATGCCAGGATTCATTGGAGTAATCGCTCAGGAAAACAAATCCCAGAGCCTGATGCCAACAGGCTGAGTGCTTGTATGGCTTGTAGGGAGTCAGGAGTCACCTCTCACTGAATCTGAAGCCCCAACCCTCCCTGCAGATGACACTTCCACCCCCAGATCTGCAATTTCTTTCCTCTGAAGAGAGAATGTTGTTTTCTTGACTGAAATTGCTGTTGTTATTTACATATGCAGGCAAAAACAAGACACCTGGTGTGAAGTTAAGGTTTGCCAGTGCTGCTGTGACCATCTCTTGAGATGAATTTGCCTGTCCTGGCTCTGCTGGGATCAGCTTTCCCACCCACCATGTTCTGGAGCTGCCTCTCCCTTCCTCCCCCCAGCTCCTCAGCACAGAACGTGCTCTCACTCAGCATCCTCTCAACAAGCTCCTCCTCAGAGCCTCCATGCACTGGGAATATCACAGAATATTGGGTATTTTCCCCCAGGGCTGCTCTTAAACCTTCTCTCTTTGATTTCTCTGCAGTACCAGGACTGTTTTTAATACGGATTTGTTTTGCACGTCTCCTCTGGACCTGTTTTCACCAGTTCCCAGGATGGGAATGATCCTCGTGCCCCATTCTGTGCATCCCCCAGAGCAAAGCTGAGCTGGCTCCTTCAGGGCCTAGGAGATGCCAAGAGCACAGGCTCAGTGTGTGGCACACCAGACAGATGGATCCTTTCCAGCCTGGAGACATCATGAGGATGTATTTATCCCACGGCTGGAAATCTGCTGATTTCTCCATGGAAAAGACCAGGAGGACCAGCATTGCTCCTGCCCTGCTTCCTCCTGCACAGGCAAAGCAGGAGGATGGAGGGGAGGAAGGACAAACGGGTGCTTTCCTCAGTTCACAGCACTCCTGCAGGCTTTTACCTGCTTTTATCTGCTAATTAATTTCAAGATGCATCTGTTTCACAGCTCTGTCCTCTGCTTTTCTATGCTGTGTCGAAAACTCTCTAGAGCATTGCCCCTTTCCCCGGGCTTGGCTAATGAATAATGGTTGTCAGGAGAAAGTCTGGAAAAGGAGACACTAAAAACAAAGTTTCTTCCGTGCTTAAATTTGCTCTGTCAGCATCTCCAGATCTGAAGGCTTTGAAAGCTATCAACCCATTTTTTGGATCATTAGGCACTTTCAAAACAAAGTAATTACATTTTCACCAGAAGAGTGTTTTGGAGATTCCCATCTCTTAAATGATTTCACTTGCCTTGGCCCAGTGCTCGGCTGATGGGACTATTCTATAGGGGTGGAATTTTCTACAAAACAACAGCTTTTAAATGTATTTCAAACAATTTTACATTGTGTATTATCAGTTTGTCACACAATGGAGAAATCAGTACCTTCATCAGGAGCTGCATTTCACAAGTGGGAGCTCTCCATTCTTTAATCTTTTCTTTTGAAACAGGAGGTCTGTTCAAACTCAGATGTCACTCCATATCACATGGAAAAATCCCTATCTGTAAATCATAAGCTCCCTGGGAGCCAAAAAAACCCTGAA
Organism: Promerops cafer; assembly: GCA_013398275.1. Classification (NCBI taxonomy): domain Eukaryota; kingdom Metazoa; phylum Chordata; class Aves; order Passeriformes; family Nectariniidae; genus Promerops; species Promerops cafer. The sequence goes on along the minus strand of VZSE01003293.1, from coordinate 140,678 downwards.
TTTAGACCAAATATATCCACAAGTAGCAAAGTCAAACTGCTAAAATATAATCTGGCATTCCCAAACAGGCATCAATTAAACCACAAAAGGAAGAGTGAAAAGAAATTGCATTTAATTATGTCTTGCATTGAAGTAATCCACTTTATCTTGAAGAAGGTGACCTGTTTGCAGTTTGCACATCATCTTCTATATTCCTCCCATGCTCAGCTGAGTCTAATAAATGTGTCACTTGTTTAAGCAGCACAGCACAGATTTTGTGCAGAGCTTCTTGACATCCTGTCTGGGTGAAATGGGGCAAAGCACCCTTTGCATTTCATTTTTGCATTTTGTTGTTAAGAGAGAAGCAACACGGGCACGAAGGGAAAAGGCAAACGGAGAGAAAAGCTTAACACTGATTATTTATTTGAGGGGAGATCAGGCTGAGTTGAAGTGGAAAAGTATGGAGAATCTTCCAGGCAAGACAATTTCTAGCTGTAGTAGGCACAAATGTGATCATCAATTATGAGAACTGAGAAATGGAACGGGACAGAGAACTTCACACTTCCCCTGGCCTCCCAATTTACTGATGATCTTCATTCTCAGCAGATTTCTGAGAAAATCACTCTCCCTGTGCCGTGGAGATGAGCCGACACTCCAAACATGAAGTGCACCAAACACTTAATAACAATTTTTGTGGAATTTTCAGACATTTAAATCCAATTCTGGTCAAACCTAATCAAGAAAAATCTCATCCCAAAAGAGCGAGCTGAAATGAGCCCAGCAGCGGCAAGAGAAGCAATTTTCCAGACTTGGGAGTGTCTGATACAGCTTTTTTTAGCTGCATTTGAAAAGATTTTATCCTCAGCGATATTTTGTTTACTTCCCTCCTGCACAAATCATGCAGGCATTTCATTGTCTGTTTGGATGCACTTCTTCAGCAAGTTGTCAGACAAGTGTGGGTGCAAAATGATGGCCCAGGAGAGAGGCTACGCCTGGAAATGTCAAAGCCAGCCACACAAGGAGATGGTTTCACTTGGCATTTCCTTCATTAGAATTCCTGCTCATGGAGATTTCCATGTCCCAGATGTTAAGTCAGCATCTGTTTAAGGGGTCTGTCCTGAGCAGCTGAGTTTCTCCCAGCTGAGGTGTTTGTTACCCTGTGGTGATTCCAGTGGTCCCCCTGACTCCTGTGTCCAATCAGCTCAGGAACACAACGTGCTTTAAAGAGGGGTTTAAAACCCTCTTGGGGTTGAAACCCCTTTAAAGAGGGGTTCAGCTGCAGAACAGACCCCGTGTGGAGCTGCAGTTTGGGAAGCAGCTCCCTCCCCACCTCCTTCCCTTGTGCTCCATTTGGGGAAACATCCCTGATTTCTCCAGTGGCTGCCAAATGTTTTATTTCACAGACTCTGTGGTGCCTCAGGTGTGGCCAGTGGGCTACAGGGAGGGAAACAACAGAACTGGGGTAAAAATTCCCCTCTTTCCTCATTCTCACTCTTTTTTACACACACTCCCATCATTTGAATCAGTTTCATCAGCCCTCAGTCTGAGTTTAGGACACGAGAGAGCAAAAGGGAGTTTAAGTCACATTTATTCCTCCTTGATCCCAGCCTGGCTTTAGGCCAGGCCAGTCATCTCCAAGGAGTTATTTTTAGGCTCTGCACCAGCTCATGTCTTGAAGCAGTTGACATGATATGACAAACATTTTTAAGATCTCTCAATAGAAAGTTATGCAGCTGCTTTGCTAAGAAAGAGCAAACAAACAGCCCAATAAATGACTTTTTCTGAAAGTATTTTGCACAGGGTCACTAGAGGGATTTGTGAGCTGGAGCTGACTGCTGAAGGAATATGGATTTTTCTATTCTGAATTGCTTGTTTTCCTGTGCAACAAGTATGTGTGGTTGGAAAGTAGACCATAAATGATCATGTAAGTCTGTTAATGAAAAAATAGGCAATAACATCTTTAAATTAATAAATTCCATTTATTATTTGTATATTATCCCATGTTAATTATATCTATTACATAACCTAGAAAATGTTATATTATATATTTATTTATTTAAAATTCTTCTGAAATTAGGCAAAAATGTCTTTTAAATTCTTACATTTAAAGAATTTTACAGTTTTAAAGTCTTATATTCATCTTTTAAATTCACAGCTAGGGCTCTCAAGATGCAGTTTTAAGTAGACATTCACAAACATGGCAGCTGAAGCCATGTGCATATCCCATCAGCTGATTTCTGATGCTCCTCAAAACACAGACTGGGTTAAAAATCACCTGCTGCCTTGTGAAGTGAATAAAATAATCTCATTTTAGCACTAAAAATCAGCTGCTGGTTACACCCAGTGCTGCTGAGATTAAGGTCCCTCACAGCTCTTGGAGGAATCTTCCTTCAACTCAGCAAGACCTGTGTGTGAGAGAGACAAACAAGGGCTTGAGCAGCATAAGCAGGTTGTCAGATAATGCTTTTATTTAGGAAGGTGTTGATAAATCCACTTTAGGTGTGTGCAACCTTGAGATTTCTGAGAGGTGTAAAATTAGGCACGTCCCCTTAGGAACTGGAGCTACAACATGTGCCAGCTTTTCCAGAAGGCAGAGGGGGTTGGGTGTTTCCTGGGATTTGCCATTGGATCCGTGCTATTTTATGGCCATTTTATTTTTTTTAAACCTGTGCTGGTTCAGCTCCAGCTGAGCCTGGATTTCTCTGTCAAATGCACCGAAACGATGCAGATTTGGACACCCCACAAAGCCCAGTGCTTGGCACAAAAGTGGCAGATGGACTTGCAGACAGATAAATTTTAGGTGCTACAAAGGGAACACAAACCATGTATGTGTGGGGCTGAACTCATTCCAGGCACTGACACCCATGGGGAGGGATTTTGGGGTCGTGGGTGGCCCTTCTCAGGAATCATCAGGACCTTGTGCAGCAGCACCCTGCAGCTCTGTAAAAGCTGATCATGCTCATGTCTGTGAGAAGTGGATTCACAGTCTCCACACCTCAAGGAAAAAGCAGTGGAGGCAGAGAGGTGGAAAAGGGCACCTAAAACGACCAAGGGGAAGAAGTTGTTTTCAAGGGACTGAAAAAAATGTCTTCAGTTTGGAGAGAAGGAGCTTAAATAAAGTAAATGCAGAGCTGCAGAGCTAAATCAAAGTAACTGCACAGCAGTGGACAAATGGAAGTGGCTGCCCCAGGCACTTGTGGGCACTAATGGCATTCACAGGATGACAAAGGGATAAGATAAATTCCTGCAGAGCAGGTGTTTGTTTGGCTAGCTGGAGGACCAGGTAGAGACATCCTAACTACAGCAGCTGGGAGAGCCAGGGATAGAGGGGGACGGGCCAGAGGGTGTGACCATTTTCTGTGTTCTTCCTAAATAGCAGCTCCTGCTGTCTCTGATGGATAGAGAGCACTGGGATGTTTATGGACCCAGTAGGACATTTCCTACACTTTCTTACACTATTGCTCATATTTTGAAATGGGATGTTCAGAGCGTTACAGACACCAAAAATCTGAAGTCCTTAAATGACTGTCTACACTTTTCAATTCTTCAGATAAGTAATGGTACCAGAAGGAAACTGTTTCACTTAATGATTTGTTTATTCTTTCATCACTCATGTACATCTGGCCAGTATTGTGACAGCTTACAGTTCTGTATTGCTGTTTCCATCTTACTCCTGATTGATTTATTCATCTTTGCCAGTATATAAAGAACGGATTTGCAAAGCTGCTCATTTTTTCCACTTTGTCAGGTGTCAGTCCAGCACCAACAATCTGATTCAGAGCACAGTGCAGTCAATTGACATTTCACCCTCATTAATAATGCTCAGGAGAGAAGCTGAAAATTTGAATTGCTGCTCTCAGCTTCTCTGTTCCAGCCCATAAACAGCATTAAGAGAGATTCTTTGCTTCCAGACTCCTCACTCCAATCTTTCGTTTTGTTGTTGTTGTTATTGGTTAATCTGAACAAGAACTCACCGTTTTACCAGCAAAGTGGTGCCCTCTACCTGGGGTCCAGTGCTCAGAGTGCCAAGTCAGGGTCTCTGAACAGCTTTTAGATGAGCAGCTGCCTTCTCATCACCCACCAAACCCCCTCAGGAGACAGAGCCTTCCAGGGGGGAAAAGAGTGCTGGGAGCTGCTCCAAGGCACATTTCCCCCTGCCCGGGGCCAGCTCTGGCTGCTGTGTGAGCTGGACACATCCCCCAGCTGGTCAGGACCCCACAGCTCCCAGCTCAGAGCCCCACCACCAATTGCCTGCTCATTTAAAGTACCACCTGACAGGGATATTTCCTCCTTTCTGATTTTCTGCCTTGTCCAGCAGCAGTGCAGACACTCAGTCTCAAACAGCAGCAGGGTTCTGGGGCTGTGCCTGCAAACCATGGGCAGCTCTTTGGGTGGGCAAGAATAAACAGCAGCATTTCCCTCACATCTTCACATGCAGATCCATCAAGATCTCTCCCCCCAGCACTCTCATTCTGATTTTTGATGCATCACAGTAGCTCTCACAACTTCTTCAGAGCTGCTCTCAGTCCATCAACCCTTCAGTGTGGTTTTCTCTGACCATAAAAATCTGTGAATTTTTCCAGGGATTTTGTTCAAATGGATTTTCTAAACAGACAAAATTCCCCCCTGCAGATGTGAGTATCTCCATTAATTTATATTAAGATCCCTGCAGCTCCATGTTTACTACTGGTTACGAGCTGGTACAATGGATTTACACCATTTAAATACAGTAAGTTCTGCAGAAAATTTGCCTGAAGCCAAGTGTTTGTAGCCCTAATTTTCAGAGATAAGAATGGGAGAATCATTGGATTTTCCATCCCAGAGGAGATAAAAACCTGAAGCTCCTGAGGCTTTGTGCTTTAAACTCCAGAGAGTGAATGAGAACTGCTGCCAGCTCTGCATTGTCACATTTCTCTCTGAAAGAAAAATGTCCTAAAGCAAGTCCTGATTCCAGGTGAGGACAGGATGGGCTGTGCCACACAACCAAGCAGATCTGGCTCCATCCATGTGTGGGCTCAAATTCATTAGGGTATTTGAAGAGTATCTGGAATGGTTCATTGTTATTTCTGCTTTTCACACATTTCTATCACATTTGTTCCCATGACAAAAAGTTTTTTGGAAAATGATGTGGCAGATGTAGCCTGTCTGAGATTTGATGGCTCTTGAACAGAAATGTAGTCAGGAATCTGCAGACAGGATTGCACTGAAGAGCTGCCTCTGAAAATCCTTCTCAGTCTGTAATGAATTCACACCCAGAGTCCTCAGATTGTTGTGAATTAATACCCTCTAAATGAGGCTGTTTCGAGATAAATCACAGCCCATCTGCCTGGCAAGGCAAACCAGGGGGCTGTGATGTGCAGACGAGTTCCCACCACACCCTGGAGAGGAAAGGGCAGGCAGGCAGTGGCCACTGAGCATCCTCCCAGCTTGGCACAGGTCACTACCAGAGCCACTGGCCACTGACCCACAGGTGAGTTCTGAATCCCAGCACAGGAACAGCCTGGAAGGTAACGTGGGCACACAAAGAGGGAGATGCTTTTTGGGATTCCCGTATCCACCAGCCAGCCCATCCTGGCTGTCTCTCTTTCCCACTTCCTCCTCCTTGTCCATTCCTTGTTTCTGATACCACAAGATTCTTCTGAAGGAACGTGGTCACTATCAAACTGAAAAGCACTTTGTAAGAACATTCTTTAGCCCCAAAGTGCAATTTCCTCTATCCACTGTGCAGATCCTCCAGTCTGTGCTTTCAGTTCCTGGCCCAAAACACTGTGGAGTGTGTGGAGCTGGAGAATGCCAGAGCCCAAACCTCTCACTGGTACCAACAGCTCTTGGAAACATTTTGCATTCATTCAGATGGGTGCAAAATCTGGTTAAAGTCACACCACAAAATAAAGAATGACTGAAAAAAAAGAAATTAAAACCACAAACCAAACCCAAACAGACAAAGCTAAATACAGAAAGATGGAAACGGATTCTTACTCCAGGCTTTATTACCAGGCTGCTGTGCACAGTGCACTCTTTGGAAAGGCAGGAGCCAGCAGCAAGATACTCACTGAACTCTCCCATTCACCACAGACACGGGGGGATTTTTTCCAATTTTATATTTCTATCATTTTTGCAATGTGCATCTGCACAGCAAGGGCCCTCTCTTTCCAGATGGCATCTTGCCTGCTTCACTCTGGCTTCCATCTGGAAGAATTGTTTTGCATCTGCCTCCAAAACTGGAGCCAGCTCTGCTCCAGTTATCAGTCAGTAACATGAAGGAGGGAGGTAGTTCATGCTCTCTTAGCTGAGGATCAGTGCTGTGATCCCCCAGCTTTCAGAAGGATTAACCTCAGAGATAAATTCTCTGCTATCTCCTTTCCCCATCAGAGCTGCTTGGAGCAAACCCCTGGCCTAACTCTGGTGATGCTCCTGGAGCACAGCTGGATGGAACCAGTGCAGAAAAAGTGCATTAACTGATTCTGTGACATTAAGGATTGCCCTGCTGGTGTTCAACTCCAGACACCTAAAGCTAAATCCTGACTAAATCCTGGGTGAGGGTGGAAGCAATAAAAAAATATTGTAAAGAACCTCTACATCAAAGGATTGCCCTCACCTAAGACTGAAAAAAGTTGAATCAAAACGAGTCCTCCAGTTAGAGGAGACAGACAGACATCTGGCTCTTATCTTAGGGTGGGGAGAATCACTGACAATCCTGCTAAACTAGCTGTCAAACCTGCCTAAAATCAGATTATAGGAATCCCAGCCCAAGATGTGTCTTGATCACAGTTCAAAAAAGGCTGAAGCTGTTAAAACGGATTTTCTAGACACTAGAGCCTTTCTGTGTGACAGCGCTGGGGACGACAGATGTCACCGAGACATCACCCCAAGTACCCACTTTAGCTGAAGCATTACAAGTTTCAAGCACAAGGGTTCCACTCTCTGCTAGCGAGTTACAGAGCAGTCATCCCATGGGGCACATGAAAACCACGGTGCTAACCTTGTCCTTGGAATGCCACGGGGAAAAGTCTCTCTTCGCAGCCTCTCGTAGCCTTCTCCTTTGAGCTCCCCTCCTCTGACATGCATGATGGCAGAGACAGAGGAAATCTTCTTGCTGACATGTGTGGGCCCACTGTCTGCTAAACACACTGGTTGTGCTCAGCGTAAGGATAAACGTTGACTAATTAAGGCTTATAAACTATCAGCCACAGATGGTACCAGCTCTAACGTCTCCTCGCGTGAGTCTGCACATGGCTGGGAGAGCAGGAGCCAAACCCCACCAGCAAAATTCCATTTACAATCACCAGGGACCCGAAGCAGGCCTTTGGAAAAGGTTGGGGTTCATCATTAATTTCTGCTGTCCCCATGAATTTTAAAAGCATGTGTGTCCTGTAACTTCCTGGTTTTGGCATTTCCTTTCCTACGTGTTTATTCTTTATGGATAATCCCATAGCAAAACTTCTGTATTAAGGCACAGTTTGGAAGTTCAACAGACATTATTTCTTTGCTTTCCATTTATTTTTGAAGTTGTTTTTGGTCTCAGCATCTTACCTGATGACACAATTTATTTTCCCTGCAAGATAGAGTTTGCCTTTTGCATTCAGGAAAAATACGTGTACTGTATTAACCCTCAGGAAGCAATAAATGAGAAATTGGGACAATTTTGGCTAGGCTGAAAATGCAAATGAGCAGCAAAACCATTGATTGTAACAAAAATTTGCAGGGGAGGAAACCTGCAAATTCACCTTAATAAAATCTGTAAAGGGGAATTACAAAATATGCATCTGTCTATAGTGTCATATTTATATCCACCCACTCATTAACAGGGGATGGCTCAGTGATATCTGTGCATTGGATTCCTGCCCCTGGTAGACAGAAAGCATGGAACTGAGATATTGATAGGACTTATCTCCTCCAGGCAGCTGGAGTGGAATAAAAAAAAGGTAGGATTTTCAGTTCTGTGCATGTCTGTGCAGAAAACAGCCACATTTGAAATGACAGCATGATTGTGTTTTAATGGGACAAATTCAGGATTAACCAGCACTGAACAGGTGTCAACCCCCAAGTGCTCTGCACTTGTCACAGCCTCTGAGCATTAATAGGAACTGAGTTTGTTCCAGGGCTGTGGGAATCTGCTCCATCCAAGCTGTCAGTCCTGAGCAGGCTTCACCCAGTAAAACCAGTGCAGTTACTCAGCAGCTGAGTTATCCAGGCCTGTGGACAAAAGGGGGAATTCATGAACACCCCAGACCGTGTCCCCACACTCACAGAACCCAACCTGTCCTGCTCTGCAGCTCGGACAGAAAAGTCTGTGCTGCTCCTTTCCTCCTGCACCCTGTGCTGGCACAGAGTTCAGAGCCATGACCCAAAGCAAAGGCAAAATGTGAGCCCAAAAACTCAGCCCTGTATTTTTTGGCTTCCTCTGGTACATCCAGGCAGGAGGCAGGACAGAAATCACAATCCCACAGCGCTGTTTCTGTGGAGCAGAGGTGCAGGGCTGTGCTCAAATCATTTGTAGAGTAAATGGGGTACAGGAACATTTACAGGAGTCCCCATGAGGAAGAGAGGAGCTGGAGGGCAGCTGTTGTGGTTGGCTGGATGCTGTGAGGAGACCAGTGAAAGATTTGTATAAAAAGATTCCCTCAGAACTGAGGTTTTTAATGTCACTCACTCGACTTCTCTCCAATGATTCCATGCACTGAAAACATGTTGCCCTTCAACTTGAGGGAATCTTATATCACACCCTATGTTTTTTTCATTCAGAATGAATAAAATATAACATCTCTATTAATAACTGAATGACTCCAGCTTGCCTCCTTCCAAAACTTCTAGAGCATCAGTAATAGAGCAATAGCAGTGGCTGGTGATCAGCCTGCTCCACCCACACCCTTAAATAATGGAGCAAAGATTTTGGTGCGGGGTTTTAAAGCTGGATTTGCCAATAGAGATCATTTCTCATCACGTGCCACGGCTGGGAGAGTGCAGCTTTGCATTTTCCTCTGCAGCCCCAGTCGTGGAGCCAGGGAGATGCTGCATTCACTCTTCTCCTGATGCAGGGAAATGTTTGTGGCAGTGGTCACTGCAGCAGCTCAGCAATCAGATCTAAGTGGACATGAAGGAATGCTTGAAGCATGTCACAGCTTATTTTTAACTCGCTACCCTGCCCTACTTAGTCATTATTTTTGATGCAAAGTACTTTGAATTCCATGCAAATAAACGAAGGAAGCAAAGCATGGCCCCAGCTCAGCACCAAGACCAGCAGGCTCAGCCTCTGCAGAGGGGGATGCTCCAAGCACTCGGAGCCTTCCAGGGCCCCAGGGAAAGGCTGCCCCAGCCAACAGAGCTCATTCACTGAGGGCAAGAAACGAGGCTGCACACAAAGGACCTGCTTAGTATTTCTGGAGAGATATAAAGAAGCTGAAGAGTTTTCAGGCAGTGGTAAAGGATGGGCCAGGTATCTGTAGATGCAGAAATCAGTACCGTGCTGGTTGCACTGAAAGAAAATATCCACACGGGAATAGATGTGGGGCCAAAATGGCAGGGAAATAAATGTGTGGGAATGAGAAGTCACAGAACCAAGGGACTCATTTGGATTTTCTGAATCATGGGGGAAATTCTGGGAGTGTTGCCACCAAGCACAGTCTTCCTTAAGCAGAGATGACCAAAACCTATGCTATCAAAAAGATGGTAATTCCCAGGTTAGACTCCAGAAGGGAGTTTTCCTCTCTCAGTGCACTCCTTATCACAATGTAATTTGCTTGATGGCAGATTGGAGGTTCCCTGCAGGCAGGATTTCCCATTGCTTTATCTCTGAGCTGAACACAGGGATGTTTGCAAACAGATTCTCCACTGTCCCAAGGCTCAAATTCTCATTGCAGGGAGGCTGCAGGACAGCTCTGCTCTTCTGGAATTTCTCCATCCACATGGCAACTTCTCCACTGTGATCAGACGTGTCTTACCTTGATGCACTGAGTGGCACCTGGTGTCAGAAACTGTGAGCTGAAGGAACCTGAATTTTCATTACAAAAATAAAATTCATTAAAAACAACAACAAAAAAATAAAATTATAAATTAGTCTTATTTAACTTTACTAAAATTGCCAGTTCTTTCTTATTTTTCTTTTATTGGAATGCTTTTTTTCAACTGCAATTTTTTCATTTCATAGTGTCAGAGAGACCCACGGATCCTGTGATGTGTTCAGTCCCTCATTACTGAAATCCCATTCAGGTTTGGTGGTTCCAAAATAGCCAAATCCAAAATCATTAGTTTGTAAATAGGACCTTGCACTGTCCACCATATAATTCTGTAACTATGTCTTCCTCCTCTTCCTCTTATTTATTACATTTAATATATATTAAAAATATTCCAAAACTATTGAAACACTTATTCTCAGAGATCCAACTCCCTCTGATGAGGGGAGGTGTTTTTAACACAGGGGAATCTGGCCATATGTGGACTTTTTAAATTGATCTCTGCTCTGTTCTCACTTCAATTATTTAGGCAGTAAAACCTCCCTGGATTCTCCTTTCCATTATTTAAATTTTCACTGCACGAATTACACTCCCTGTGCTTTCACCAGTTCGTTGAATCCATACATATTCATAGGTACACTGATAAATGAGTCGGGTTCGTTCATCCCCTGTATCTCCTCCGACCTCTCAGGTCTTTAATTAAAGGATTTCCTTCCAGCCTGCACGTACAATGCAAATAAATATCTTTATACCCGAGGCTAGCGAGCCATTCCTTTCTCATTAAAATGGCAAAGCTCTTGGCTCAGGCAGGCAGTGAATGAGCTTAGGGAACTGGAAACGACCTACTGCAAGGGAGCAAGGGAAGGAGCATTAGCAGAACATCAAAGCTACTCAGTCATTAAATAGTTGTTAAAGGTCCTGTGGGGTCAGGAACGCTGCTGCATCCCCCACAGCTGGTATCACCAACCCACTGAAATTCAAGCTGTGGTTGGGAAAATAACAACTGAACGTTTCCAGTAGGAGCCAAGAGCATTCACACACAGCCACAGAGGGATCCTTCTGCCCCAGGCTCTGCTCAGGCTCCCTGGAGCAACCAGAGTGGATAAGATCCCCTTTTCCCCATGCTGGGAACCACCTGGAGAACAGTCCCACCATCAGGGCACTGGAGTCCAGTCCAGCTGGGAGCAAGACCAGGACTGTGCCCTCAGTCTCAGCTGCTTGTGACCTTCCTTGTGGTGATGCACCCTCTCTGTCCCAGCAACTCAAGGAAGAACAGAAATGCACAGGAAGATGGTCAAAACCCTAAAATCCAGGCCTCACCCTCCTGCTCAGAGGGTGTAACAACCACAGGAAAAACTGCTCCTCGTCAGGCTGAGGGGGATGATTTATTTCGTGTCACTACAACCACAAAAGGCCACCAAGGATGTAAAGAAAGAGGAAAGAAAACTCTGATTGGCATGTTTAACTGTCCAGCTTGACTAGGATGGCTTTAGCAGAATATTTTAGTGCCCCCAGAAAATTCTGTGCCCAGAAAAACTCTGATTCCCAGAAAATCAGTGCATGGAGCAATCACCTTGGAGTTATCACCTTGGGAAATCTTCGTGCTCTCCAGTACAAACTCAATATGATCTTCAATATTCATAGAAAGAGAATGGCCCGTGAGGTTACTGGTGTTTGAAAATCTGCTACCTAATGCAAGTCTGCTTTAAAAAGTCAATACAGATGGAAATTGAGGGAGGGATTGAATTTACATATATATATATATCCTCCTAGCTTCCTTAAGTTCAATCTTTTTAATATATTTGAAAAGTTTGAAACTGAGCTGACTCTACAAAAGGCTTAGGAAAAAACCAGCTAATATGCCAGTTTTAAAATGAAACAAATATTTGAATTCATTCTCCTTTTTTAGAAAATACGTATTTTATACTGAAAATACAGCCATCTTTGTAAGTGAATAATGCATACTAAAGTTAGAAAAGAGAGAACAAAATGAAAGGAAAAAATAATGCCAAACCAGAAACACCAGTTTGCCAGCTCCCAGAATGTTTATTCAAATTATCCACATGGGTAATTTAATTCTCCACTAATCACCCACAAAAGAGAGAGTTACTGATGACAAGCCCTGAGTTTAATCCAATACATTGTAATCCACTCCTTCCCGGGTTTCTTGCTCTTGATTTATACCCCACCACAACAAAGACCAGCACAGATCTGCTCAATAAATCAACCAAGATGAAGCCACTGTTAAAAATCTCCCCACAATCCCACACCACAGAAGCAAAACCCTAAAAATGAATTATCTTGGCCTTGCTACATTCAGGGTTTTCGTGGTGTGATGTCTTGGTGAAGAAGACACAGACTTAAAAGCTGAAAAGACCATCAGTTCCACAGAATATTTTTTTCCCATCTTGCATTCAAGCTCGTTTGCTCCATTCCCAACCTCTGTCCCAGAAAAAGAAGCAAATCCAAGAACAAGAAGCAATTCCAAGCTGCCCAAGCTCTCCATTCCTCCTTCCCTCAGGGTTTTCCACCACAGTCCAGGAAGCCAAAGCACCAGGACACAAACTTTGCTTCAAGTCCAAGATCCCTCCAAGACCAATCTTGGTTTGAGTCCCTCAAACCTGAAGTTCACCCAGAGCCCAGAGCCACCAGTGGGACTGAAGCACCTCAGCAGCATTTGGGCTGAACCCCAAATGTGTTCCTCACGCCCTCATTGTCCCCATTGCTTTTTCACAGCTCCCACTCCCACTGCACTGGCAGGTTCCTGCAGTGCCTTTGCCTCTTAACCTCACGGGTAATTCAAAATATCAGTGTTTGGGGCCGTTCTTTCTCCAGATGAGCCCCAGCTTAAGTAAGCAGCTGAAATGGAAGAGGTGGCAGGATTCGAGCACATTGTGCTGTGGAATTATTTCTCTTCTTCACCCAGGAAAACAGGGGAACTTGATTGTTACCCCCAAATGACAAAACAAACTCTTTGTAATGAATCTGTCGCTAGTTTTGAAATCTCCCACTAAACTATCTGATGAAATACCAGTATAGAATCAGTCTTAGATATAATAAATTAATGCAATCTCAAAACATCTGGACACAAACATTTCTAGTGATTCATGACTCTCAGCATGTACAAATTCAGCCAATGGTTGGATTATATTTTAAACAGTTCTGACAAAAGGTGATTAAAAGTCTGTTTTCACATAAATTCTCCAGTGGGAATATGTGCTTTCTATGGAAATGCTCATTTAGTAAAACCAGAAAAAAGCAAGAAACTTTTCAGTTGAGAAAAACAAAAACAAAACCACAGAACAAAAGAAAAATGCCAAACAACACAAAAAAAACCACAAACAAAACAGAATTGTAGTGAGCAACTCATAAATGTTCACTTCTCAGCCATGAAAATCAGATCTGTGCATGGCTTCTGGGAGGGGAATGAGCTTTTCATGAAGATCACAAGTGCTGTATTCATAATTACTGATAAACTGACTGATTAATTAAGTACTAGAGAGACATATGAATTTATCTAGTGCCTGATCCAACTCTCATTTATGACTCCCATTAGTAACATTAATGTGAATTGCAATAGGTATCTCATCCATTTCACTCTCTCCACCCATTATGCTTCAGGGAGAGCTGATTGAATGCTGCAAAGAGAGTGAGTGCATCTTGGCAAATATTAATTTGCACTTTGAAATGAATTTACTCTGACTGCTCTAGTTTGCCAGCTGGAATACTCATCAGTACAGGGAATTTTAAGCAGAGATTGGACATCATTCAACAAAAGTAAAATTAGGATGGTATGATATTCCCCAGGAAAGCTTTTCTGCATATTTATAAATCCATTTAAATGAGAAAAATACACTCTGTGAGCATAATGTGCAGTAAGAAGAGCAGTGTTTCACCACCTGATATCATACGTCAGTTAAGGATCATTACAGGGTGTCACAAACCCAACCTGCTTCCAGAAATCATTCAATTAATGTAGGCAAAGACCAAAAAAACCCAGAGATTTGAGATAATCTTCTCACTCGTAGTTTGCAGCCAGAAAAAAAAAAAAAAAAGAAAAGAAAAAAAAAAGAAGAAAAAATTCACTGCAAGACCTTTTCATTTCAAAGCCCCCTTAGGTAACTTGAAAACCCCAGAGGAGCCCCCCAGTATTGAGCATGATGTGGAAAAGAAGCTGCACATCAGCTGGCATTGGAGAAAGGCTGGAATAACATCTCTGAATGGATTCTCCAGCCCCACTTTCCCCTGTGACAGCCCCAAAGCTGCCCTGTCACATCAAAATTCCCACATCCTCTGTCTCTCATTGAAAAACCATGAATAAAGCTCTAAGAGGAAATTCCTTCTGTATTCAAATGTTGAAGAACAAGGGGGAAAACGCATTGGCCTGCACAGTTCTGCTTTATCACAGTGCTCCCTGGAGCATCCCATAATCAAACACAAGGCTTAGTCCACTCCACCCCTTTGTTTCATTCTTCTGAGCACATGTAAATAGTTTCACCTCCCATTATTCAAGAATGGAGCAGATCCTCAGCTGACTGGAAGCAGCCTTAATCTTATTTCAATATTTCTCTAAGCCAGGAGCAAAAATTAAGCATAATTTGGGACATAACCCAGTTTGCCAGTGGACCCAGGCAAAGCATTTTTGGGCACAGCAGGGGATCCTCCAGGATAAAAACATGTATTTCAGGGATGATAAAAGGATAGGTTTTCATCTTCATTTTTGGGAACCTGAGAGGGACCTCTAATATTAAAGTCTGGCACGTCTCTGCTGCTCTGCCTGCAGGCGCTCGCAGCCTGGCTCTGCCTTGATCTTTTTGCTCTCTGGTGCAACTATTTTTTTCTTTTTGACCAGAAGTATGTGAATCAAGTGCTGAGCCCTGCTGAGATCTCTTGCCTCTCCTCTAAGTACTCTTCCCAGGAGCAGCAGTTTCGCTGCAGCAGTGTCAGCTGAGGTGAGGCAGGCAGAGGACTTCACAGGATCAGAGCTGTGACACGGACAGGTAAAAAAGGGATACCAGCTGATTTTCATCTTCCTGTCCTACAGTACCCAGTGCCCTTAAAACACAGAGAAATAAGCACTGCAAAACAATATTTCAGCAGATTTTCCAGCTCAAACCTCAGCTGAGTGGCAGAGAATCACAGAATGGTTTGGGTTGGAAGGGATCTTAAAGATCATCACTTTCCAGCCCATCACCATGGGCAGGGACACCTTCCACTGTCCCAGGCTGCTCCAAGCCCCGTCCAGCCTGGCCTTGGACACTTCCAGGGATGGAGAATCCACAACTTCTCTGGGCAGCCCATGCCAGGGCCTCAGCACCCTCCCAGTAACCAGTCTGGCACAACCCAGGGAGCTGAGGGCCAGGACCAGTAACTACCAGGTCAGCTGGCAAACACAGGGAATGGTGGAGCTGCTTCCTACAAAAGTAAATCTATATAACACTCAGGCTCACACTCTCTCTGCAAAACAGAAAGCAAAAGTGCTCAGACAACAAACAGCTCAACTTATTGACACCCAAATCCCGAGCAGAGCATGAAAAAAAATGAGAATATAAAGCCCAGTTCTTGGTATTTAAAGACTCAGAACACTGCATATTTAAATGCTTTTTATACAGCGAAGCTGGCAAATATCTCAACGTTTCTTTTAAAGTCTTCTATTTTCTGCTTCTCAAATTTTGGACACCTCCAGACTCAGGAGAGCAGAGATGGAATTTACATGAAAATTAAAGAGCATTTTACATGTTCAATCTGTGTCACTTTTTAAACGTTACCTTCATGAGTGTGGAGGATGTTGGATTGACAGCTCTGGAGATTGGCATCTCTATTTATAGCCGAGGAGCAGGGAAAACAAAGGCAGGAGGAGGGCAGGAACATGCCCAGATGTCCTCTGGTTTCCTCCCTTCCCTGCCTCACCCCTGCCTTGCCTGGGGGTGATTTTGGATGTCCTGCTCTCCCTGCAGAGATGCCCATGGAAAAGGGGATGAGCAGCCACTGGTCACACTGGGGCAGACTCTGTCCCATGTGTTTGGGTGCCCACAGCCCGAGGGGGATCATGGACAACCTCTCCTGTGAGGAAACTTGGGAGAATTGGGATTGTTCAGCCTGGAGCAGCTTTGGGGTGACCTAAATGGCCTGAAGGAGCTACAAGGAAGATGGAGAGAGACTTTACAATGGCCTGGAGGGACAGGACAAGGGGGAATGGCTTCACACTGACAGAGAGCAGGGTTAGATCGGGTATGAGGAGGAAGGATAATTAATGACATACAGCAATTAGTGCGGGTTCAGCACAGAGCAACAAGTTTGTCAGCAGTTCACCTGAAACCAGGGGTCAAGGGGAAATGATAAAACTAGGAAAAATTTCTCAAGGCTGACCCAGCACAGCCTGCAGTGATTCCATCTCTACAGCCACATTTTTGGGAAGGAAACCTTGCCTGCTTTCAGGACTGCGAGCGGTTGATTCGATTGTCAGCTGTGTTTGAATATCTTAACATCTCATTTTGGAGAGGCTCTTGCCTTATTTTTAAACTATTTTTGAATTCCAAGAACAGGCAATAACACCTCAATTTGAAACAAAGCCATCCTTTCTTTTTATTTGCAAATTGAATCATAGAATGGGTTGGGTTGGAAGGGACCTTAAAGATCATCACGTTCCACCCCCTGCCATGGGCAGGGACACCTTCCACTATCCCAGGCTGCTCCAAGCCCCATCCAACCTGGCCTTGGACCCTTCCAGAGATGGGGAATTCACATCTTCTCTGGGAAATCTGTGCCAGTGTCTTAGAGTGATAAATTCCTTCCTAATATGGAATATAGAATTAAAGAGCCACTTCACTAGCAGAGATAAATGGTTTACTAAAGCAATTGAAGCAAGGTAATAAACTGAAAAGGCCTGGGGCAGTGGCTGACATAAATTGGTTAAAGACCAGACAGGGGTCATTAGACCAGAGATTATTAATGTAAGAGATCTGAAGGATCTTGAAAAGCAGTTAATGACAATGTCAGTAAAAACGCCGAAACTGGAAACTGTACACAAGGGCTGGAACTTTCTTTTGAAGGGTAGGACCTTGATTACAGGAATTTTTATGACAGAGTTTGAATTAGTTTACAAAGAAGTTGATTGAAAATATAGAAAGAGATAAAACAATAAAACTACCAGAAAAACAAAATGAGTTACAAATGAAACACAATAGCTATCTGTTGGAGAATGCTGCTTATTTAGTCCAGGGAAGTTACCTGGCTAATGAATGAAAGGAAAAAAACAGGTGATAAGGGAAACTGGGATTTCCTCGAAGATAGTCCATCATAAAATGTTATTAATAAAACAAAGTGTTTTGGGATGCAGGGTGACAACACCTTCCTGGTTGAGAACTGGTGAAGAACCCAGCTCTTCAGCACAGAAGTGAAAAGAATTTATCTCAGCAAACCTGGAATCAGACTTGAAGGAAGGCAGAAAGCCAAGACTGGAAATTCACATCTCCCACAAAATGGTGGTGTTAGGTGAAGCACCTTGGAAACCTGCAGGGTCAATTTAAAGTTGGAAAAGAGAAGTGAGTGGCCACTGGTTTTGCAGACCTCCAAATGTCACCAGGGATCAGCCACAGCCCTGTGAGATCCATGCATGCCTTTATCCAAAGAATTGCTCCCACCCTTCCATGCCTCAGCTGGCTCAGCCTTTGGTTCACAAGCAGGGTCACTGAACCCACGTTCAAAATTGCATTTTCCACAGCACTTTGTCCTGTTCCAAGAGCTGTGGGAAAGCTCTGGTGGCTTCTTTGGGACTTCGTTTTGGACCTTTTTAGAGCATCCTGTTTCAGAGAGGAAGAAAAGGCAAACTCTGCCGTGTGGAAATCTTTCCATCTGGCCATTCCAACAGCACTTGCACAAGGCTGGGGAGGGACAGGAGGAGGAGAGGGAAGGGGAAATCTCCCAACAAACCCAATGCCAACCATATCCCCACGTTAGGAGGGAGGGGAGCTTCTCCCCAGCCTTGCAGCTCAGGTGCTGCCTCAGTACAAGCCTGGCTGCCAAGGCAGGTGGCTTCCCAGGCAGGCAGGATAAATAAAAGGTGATCTGTCAGACTGTGCTTTCCCTCCACGGGTTTGGAAAGAAGGCTTTCAACGCTGTGCTGAAGGCAGCAGTGACTGTAACACTTGGTGAGTAAGAAGTGTAACGTTAGCATGAAAACCAGAGCCAAAGAGGGGAAGAGGAAAGAGAAAAGTGACTCAGAAAAGTGATTGCGGGGGCGTATCAATATTTATAGCAAAAATCCCCAGGCTCCAGCTGACTCTATCTGGTGGAACAAAATAGAATTTTGTCATTATTTTTTTTAACACTAATCAGGAAATCTGTTTGACAACAATAAGGACCTGTTGATTCAAACCTTGTGCTCTGCATGGCTACACCAAGCTCTGAAGATTATTTCCTGAAAGCTTTTTATTTCAAAATAGAAATGTTTTTTCAAATAGCTTACTAAAGGTCAAATCCCTTCACTTTTTACAGCCTACCATGACTGCTTGTAGTGGATTTTACCCCTTTGCTATCCTGCAATTAAGGCAAAAGAAATCATGAAATTAGGCAGATGAATGTGTCATTTGTCTTCCAGATTCCAAAAGTTCTTTGAATTTCAGAGTTGAAACAATTTGAGTTTGGTGAATCTGTTGCTAAGCAATTGAAGCCATCAAAGTTTAAATCTTGAATTATTATCCTTTATAGTCTGGAAATAGGATGCAAGTGAATGGATCAAAATGTGAGATGATACATTCTAGTTCCAGCTCCCAGGGGCTTCTCCCAAGTATCACCATGATCCATGTTGCACGTTTTGCAAAGAGCCAAATGTTCCTCATGTTGAGCTATCCAAATTTTCTTCATGTTGAGCTTTTCCAAAACACATTTTCCAAAGAGTCTTTTGAGGGTATTGAAGCAATTTGGATTTTATGAAATATATAAATGTACCATCGAGCATGTTAAATGCTGATAGCAGCACCCAGTTTAGGGGCTGGAGGAAACAGGACAGATTCTCACATCCAGCCATTATCTTGTCCCACAAATAAACGGGGTTTTTTGCTTACAACCACTGATGATACACTTTGCCCTGGTTGTGTTCGGAGCCGTGCTTTGCTTCCTAAATACTTTTAATTCTGTTTATTACCCACAGACATTTAATCACCCCTGGCTTAACTTTCAAAGCACATTATCATCACTCGTTCATGTAATCGCCTGGTTCAGGCTGGGTTTTCTGCAGGAAATTGTCCTCAGGCAGTCTGATAAGTTTGGACAGCCGCTGATGGAAGCCAGTTTGGGAATTATTGATTGCTGATATTTTCATACTGTGCATATTTTTATTTCAGGTTGGTAGGGATGTGGGGTTCTGTGCTCTCTCGTGTGCTCTAGAAAGATTTATACCAATAAGAATATTACTGGAAGAAACAAAGCATATTAACACACAGCATATCGTGTTTCTGGGTTGAACCAGCTGCTTAGTGGCTTTTAAAATACAGCTCTTGGTTGTAGAAATACTCCTGGAAAATAAAATCAGAGTGGATTTTGATTTCCTTTTAATGCTTTTAGCAATTTCAAACAGATATGCAGGAACCTTTGATGTCACATATAAAAAATGCACAGCATCAAAGAATATTAATCTGCACAGTAATGGCAGTTCCTAAGGAAATAATCTGAAGGAAGTGAAACCTCTACTAGAAACATTTTCCATCTGCTCACCAACTGCAAGGGACACAGAACTCCTCTTCCTATAGGAATTTTCTCTTTTAGAGTTCAGAGAAATATTCAATAGTTTTGGCATCATCTTCCTCCTCCTTTCTGTCTATTCAAAAATAGCAATGCACGAAGACCCCAAACTTTTTGGAACTGCAGAAGATGAGACTAAACAGAGGTTCAGAATTTGTCTCTTCTCAGCCACAGACCAAGGGGATTTATGTTTATTGATTATGTGAAAAACATGAAGAATTGAGCAACAACTGAGCTGACAAAACACCCTGTGAACAAAAGCTGCAGGTCGTGGGCTGTTAAATCAATGGACATTTGAATATTGAACTTTGGGAAGTTCTGGAGGCAAAACCAACCAACCAAACACACTGAAGGCTGCATCTTTTCAACAGAGACTTTTCTCACCTACCCAGTACTTTCTAAAGTGTGCTGGGGGAGCAGCATTTCCTTCCAGCACAATCAGCAGGTGAGGGCCAAGATCAGCATCTTTAGGAGGGGTTTTCAGGACGCTGCTGTTTCTCTTTCCCTTCTGTGGAAGCTTTTCCCTGGCTCCCTGACAGGTTTTAGCCCTTCCACCCTGACCCACAGACCCTCCAAAGTGGCTCTTGGGTGTTAAACTGTCCTGGTCCTTCTTGAATGGACCAGACCCAGTTCAGTTGTAAATTAAATGGGGAGTGGCTGGGGGAGTTGGGGTTGTTTAGCCTGGAAAAGAGAAAACCTGGGGGGACCTTGTGGCTCTGCACAACAGGAGGGGACAGCTGGGGGGGTTGGGCTCTGCTCCAGGGAACAGGGACAGGAGGAGAGGGAACGGCCTCAGGCTGGGCCAGGGCAGGCTCAGGGTGGACAGCAGCAGGAATTTCCCCATGGAAAGGGAGCTCAGGCCCTGGAACTGCCCAGGGAGGCTTGGATCCCCATCCCTGGAGTGTCCAAGGAGGGGCTGGAGGTGGCACTGAGTGCTCTGGTATCACTGACAAGGCTCTTGGACTCAGTGATCTTGAAGGCTTTTTCCATCCTAAATGGTTCTGCAATTCTGCGAGCTCACGGTGAGAGTCACCCAAAAGCAGAAATTCAGTGAAATACATTTTTAAAGAAATTGACAGTTGAGTGTGGAAGCATTGCTGGGCTGGTTCCAGCTGATCAGATGGATCGATGGACAGCCACGCTGCCTGTCAGGATGACGAGGCTCCATCTCATCACCATCCCTGCGTAGGTACAGCCTGCCTACCTACTCACAGCAGGAACATTTCTCAACAGGACCCTTATTTTTTTAAAAAAAAATGAATTAAAAATTTGAGGTTTTTTCTGTGGAGGCTTTCTCATACATCCCTATAATAATACATATATAATAATATCCCTATACATAATGCATGTGTTCTGTTGCTTCATTTTCTTCAACTTTTGATAAGGTAGGTTTACTAAAATCTGAAATTTAAATATTTATACTGTAGGCTTTTTGATTAGCATAATTTGAAGCTAATCATAATAGGGCTCAGCTCATTTAGTGGATGTGTCAGTAAAATGAGTAATGAATTCAGTGACAGGGGTGAAGAGGAAAGGATGAAAAAGAAGTAATTTATACTTGTGAGAAGGATAATGTCTGTTACATGGGGACAGACCTACAGAAAGTTAAGTAGGAGACAGCTCCTGCTCCCTTTCCAATTCGAGGAACAATTTTTCAGAGAATGCACTTTTCGAATATGGAATTTTTCAATCTGAAGTTTAAAATTTTCACTAAACTGGTCTTCAAAGTTTCCCTTAAGTTTAATGGGAAAGGATTCAGATGCTTTTAACACCTGGTACAAAGCTGATCACAGGGAGAATTTAAATCCTGGTTTGAAAGAACCAGGGGACGCAGCTCTCAGGATTTCAAACATCAGCCTTGTGCAAGTCCAAGAGAACAGATTAATACAATTGTTCTGTTATCATCTATACATGTATATGATAAATATATGCAATTCTGAACTTTCAGAGGTCTTGTTTGTTTATTCTGTGCAGCCACAAAGGTCAGAGGATGATTAGGAAGCCAAAACTGATATGTGTGCACGACCGAAAGTACTGAGCTTTGACAGAAATGCCTGGCATCATGCAATTTGTCACAAAATGATGAGAACAAGCAAAACAGAAGTCAACTAAACAGCAGAGAAGTTTTTGTTTTGTTTCATCTTAGATGACTGTGACACATAACATTTCATCTCAGCCAGTCAGCCCTGGCAAAGAGCATCTCCAGAGCATCATCCACCAGACTCTTGGAGAGGTCACCGTTCCACGAGGGCACTGGTGCTTGGTATTTCCTTTTGTTTGCTATCAACCATTTCCTTGATTTTTTTTTCCCCCTAAATTTGCCGAATTCCATGTGGGAACATGAAAAGTGGAACTATGGAATGATAATTGCCCAACCCTTCAGATCAAGACCATGATGTGTACAAGATCTGCCACTCAACACTACAGTAAGTCAAAGAAAAAAACTCTTCATTTACATCAGCTGAAAGCACTCACAAGTCTGAGAGGCAAATTCATTGGTTTGGCTAAAAAAGCCAATGACAGAAATTTCAAAACTCAAAAAAAAAATTGGTCCTGACATTTCTCTGATGAAAAGCCTAGGGGCTTTTTAATATGAAAAACACTGCATTTAGAAATTAACTTCAGTACGTTTTAAAGGAAGGAATCATCCCTAAATGAAACAAAGTCATGAATGCACTGTAAAAGGGTCAAATGGGAGGCAGTTTTTCAATCCAAACCTAATTCCCCTGGTTTTGATTCCATCCAAATCGTATTTGTAAAGTAATTAATGAACGAATTTAGCCAGGCTGATGAGCTGGCACCGTGACAAGCTCCATTCAGAAAGTCACTTCATTCCTTTGGGTGGGCTCAGCATCAGGAGCAAACTGCAGGCCTGGTCCTGCCACTGTGATGCCTGAGCAAGGACAGCTTCTTGACCTGGTGTGATGGCTTGGCCTTTTCAGGCTGGGATTTATCCCACAACAGTTATGGCAGTGAGACCCATGCTTGGCTGTCACCACAGACATTGCCTGGCATCACCTGAATTTGCTTTTTTTCCCATCTGGTTGCCCACACGTCCTTCCCTCTCCTGTTTCCCAAGCCAAGCAGCTGAGACCTCTGATGGACCCTGGCCACACTGCAGCCCCTCTGCTCCCCTCCAGCTGGGCTTGAGCTCCATGTAGAGCCCTGGTCCTAGGTAAAAATCCTTAAATTCTTCCCAAACAGAATTTGCAGGTGGGAATTGCATTGCACTGCACGAAGCTTTTCATTGCAAACCTGATCAAGCTACAACTGATCTTCCCATGAGGAGGAAATCCAATTAGCCTGTATTTTTAAAAGAGTTGCAAATCATTAATTTCTAAACACTTCTCTCTGTACCAATATTCAGAATATATCTTGGATCTATTTAGAAGACCGAGGGGATAGATTATTATGATCTTATGAAGTTTAATGGAATTTGAGCACCTAACTCCCAAAGGCTTCTTTGACAACTGTGTTCAAAGTCATTTACCAAAGAGATGGAGATCTTTTTAAAACAGTTTCTCTAGTCTACACTTGATATCTTTCTCCTTTCCTTTTGTTGTGGTGGCTGTTATAAATATTCAGTGGTTTTTATGAGCCTCAGCAGACCAAAAATCATCTTCAAAGAACTCACTTACATGTATTCACATATTTTAAAAACCGTAAGATTTTCTTTAAAAGAAATATTGCCAGTATTTCTGCATGTCTGAAGATAGTGAAAAGAAATGATTTGCAGCAAATTGTATTTTCACTGAGGAACAAAGGGGCGTAGGAAAGGATGAGAGGACTGGAGAAGTGATATACATTCCAAGAATTCCTGTTATGGAGCTCTTGAGAAATACTTGTCTCTCCCAACACAAAATGTCATCAAACTAAATTTCTGCAAGGGTTGATTGTGCAAGATTGTGAGAGAGTTAAAATTCCACTGAGATAAACCAGAGGCTGTTTGTTCTCTATCCTCTCCACCATATGTTGTCAATGAAGGGAAAGGGCAAGCAGAGCAGCTAAAATAATCCTGAAATGCTGTTTGCAGTCACACCTCCAAAGGTGATTTATCTGATGGGCATTTCAGTTGCAGCAGTAGAAACAAAAACTCTTCCAAAATATGGTGGTGTCAGCTGGAGAAATTCCAGGACAAAGTCAGAGGAGAAGGAGATTAAATCAAAGTACAGGTCTAGCTGTGAGTAAATAAATAAAAATTATTTAAAATATTATAAGGTTATCCTGTCTGTATCTTTGTGGGGGCTTCTCAGAACTGTGGCTACACAAAACCTGAGTTATCCTGATGCACGCCCAGCCTGGCCTTGGACACCTCCAGAGATGGGGCAGCCACAGCTTCTCTGGGCACCCTGTGCCAGGGCCTCACCAGCCTCACAGGGAACAATTTCTTCTGTACATTCAACCTAAATTTCTCCTCCTAGAGTGGGAAGCCCTTGTCCTGTCACTCCAGTTCCTGAAGAATTGTCCCTCTCCTGCCCTTGCAGGCCCTTCAGACACTTGAAGGTGCTGTGAGGTCTCCACAGAACCTTCTCTTCTCCAGGCTGAACAGCCCCAACTTTCTCAGCCTGTCCCCACAGAGGAGGGGCTCCAATCCTCTTATCAGCTCCAGGGACCCCTCTGGACTTGCTCCAGCAGCTGCACTTCCTTCTCATGCTGGGGGCACCACACCTGTGCTTGGGATTCCAGCTGGGGTCTGAAGAGAGCAGAGTAGAGGGGGAGAATCTCCTCCTTCCCAGGATCCACCCTCCAAACCAAGCTGGGGCAGTGCTGCTCCTCCAGCCCCTTCTCCTTTATTTCTGATGGCAGCAAAAGCAGACTGGGATGCTCGGAATTTTTCCCGGTCAAAAATTTCAATTTTTTCCCAGCAGCTCTCTGTTTTTGCCTCGTGCCTGACAAAAAGTGGAACAGGAACACGGCACTTGAGCAATACCCACAGGGTAATCAATCACTGTGGGAGGAGACTGAAAACAATCTGGCCTCCCACAGGAGGTTCAAAGCCACCAGCACCATTTTATGCACCACCAGCACATGTTTTATGCATCTGTTATTCCCTAGTGGGAAGCCATTCAACAGATGGTTTCATTTTCACTTACATTAGGTATATAAAGTTGGGAGCTTGTTTGTAACAAGTGATGATCGAGTTTGAGCTATAAAAATAAGTGTATTAATGCCACCCAAATTTTCAGTACGTGCTTGCTACTACTTTAATGGGAGGGGAGGTTTCAGGTACTCAAGGTCCATGTTGATAGGGTTACAGAAGGATCCACCCTCCGAGCCAAGACTGGGTCAGTTCTGCTCCTCCAGCACCTTCTGCTTTAGCTCTGATGAAATCAAAAGCAGACTGGGATGCTCAGGACCTTTCCCCATCCAAAATTTCAAGTTTTTCCAGAAGCTTGCAGTTTTCAAAGCTCAGTTATTCACCAGGGTCAGTCAGAACCCAAGAGGTGCAGTGACAGGACATGAGGACCACCACCTCTGAGTGTAAGAGGCCAGATCATATCTTAATTGTGTTCATTTATTGCTTGGAAAACAGATTTTCAATTTATCTGAAAACTGAACAGAAAGGACTTTCAGACAGAATCCATGTGGATTTAATGTCAGTTTACATTTAATGTCAGTTTACAACTCGGGGATTACATAAAAAAACACTGGGTCATGAGCAATGAAAGGCACAAAGTTGAGAGGCTTTTCCAAACTTGCAGTTACAATCAACAATGAAGACTGAATATTCTTGATATTCCTATGAGCCCCAAATTCCTTTGAAATTCTTGTCAAAATTCACATTCTCAATGACTGTGCCTTAAGTGAATGTTTTGTGAAATTATTCCCCACTGCCAGCAGCTTCCCACCTTTCAACATCTCTTTGATCAGGTAACACAACACATAGAGAATTTTCTGACCCCCTGCTCACTGCTCAGGCTTTGTGCCTTTCCATCATGCTCCCTTCTTCCCAAAATAAAGAATCCATATACAAATTCCAGGGAAAAGTTCTAACCATGATAAAAAAAAAAGTTAGTTTATGTTAACATTTTAAGCAATGATTTGCACATAATAGCTGAAATGACAGAGCTGAGCTGAAGCAGTTTCTGAATGCAGATGTTTAAAAGCAAATGTAAAAAGTAGATTTGTGGTGGCCTTGGGGGAAAAAAAGTGAAGTATTTCTGACAGTGATGGTGTAGCATTTTTCTA
The DNA here is from genome assembly GCA_013398275.1 of Promerops cafer. Taxonomy (NCBI): domain Eukaryota; kingdom Metazoa; phylum Chordata; class Aves; order Passeriformes; family Nectariniidae; genus Promerops; species Promerops cafer. The sequence continues at coordinate 114,816 of VZSE01003293.1, read as the reverse complement.
ACATTGTTTTTGCTTTCTTTTCTTTTTTTATTTTTTTTTTTGCCATTTTCAAGTTTCAATCAAGATAAAAATTTCTATTGCTTGAGGGAACAGACAGATAGGCACTAATGAAAAAGAGGAAAAGATGAGCAGGTTCAGCCACGTGGCATTAAAAGGACCCTCCCACCCCCTCACACCATTTCACCCCCTGGCCTTCACTGGGTCAAGAACTCTCTCTTTTGAGCAAACCATTCCCATGGTTTGTTGGGTTGGAGGTGGTTTTGGTTTCTTTCTTGCAACACTGCCTGCAATGTTCAGTTCTGCTGGAAAAAATGTTGGTGTTCTTCTGTGACATTTCCTGGGCTGCTTGCCTGGAAGGCTCTGCTCAATCTCACACTCTGCCCGTGGGGAGGGAAGGGAAGGGAGCTGACAGGCCCTGGGGAGGGAGAAGAGCTGGCAGCAGGGATGGGGCAGGGGGAGGAAGGCTGGGGTGGGAGGAGGAGGAGGAGGAAGAGGAGGAGGAGGAGGAGGAGGGTCTGCCATCAGCCTTCCAGCCTCCCCCAGAGCAAAGGCTTCCATGAAAATCTGAGCCCTAGGCCGGAATGTCAAAGGAAAAGATACAGAAGAAGAAACCTGGTTTGGTTTCTTCAAAAGAGCCAGAGACTCGCTAGGAGCTGCTGGTGCAGAAGAAGACAACATTTTCACCTGGAACAATCTTCCATGACACTTCTTTTCCCTGTTTCCAACCAAAACTCATCACACCAATGCCCTCTTTGCTCCCCCCACTTTTCAGAGCTCTGTTTCCTCACTTGCCCTTTATATTCTAATCTCATGTTGAAGCATCTCCCCTCTCTCTTGCCTGCTGGCAAAGCACAGGTTATTTTTACATCTCCCAAAGGTGCAAAGCATTGAAAATCCCAGACCAAGGCCTCATTTCTCCTGCCTTGTTAACCTCTCTAACCACAGTTAAGCAGCTCTAGGGGAAGAGCCTCCAGCCCCTGCAGCCTGGCCAGAGCTGTTTTCTGGTTTTATCCCAAATTGTTGCTCACAGACCCTCTGCAAGCACCTTCTGCCACCTGGTGCCTCCACATCCCTGACAGCACATTTCTGTGCTGCCAGATCACCCAGCCATGCAACACACTCTGGATGAAATGGGGACATCCAAATGCTTTGGACAAGGTGTTAAGTTTCCCAAAGCCCCAAAAAAATCACACTTTCCCAGTTTTGTAGCTGTGTGCTTGCTCTCCATCTCCTTTTCACAGGGGTAGATTTTAAAAACAGCATTTTTGATGCACTTTTTTTCCTTGCCAAGAACGCTGTCACCAAGACAAGGGCTACAGATTTCCTTTTTCCTGGCTATGAACTGACTAACGTGTTTCAGGACCAACACATTCCTAACCTGTGCTTTCTCATAAATTTCTGTGCCCATCTCTTCCAGCCATATGTGCAGAGGAAAAAGTTGCACTTAGAGGAACCGTGCATTTGGAAAATGAGGACTGTTGTTGCTGTTGTTGTTGTTGTTGTTGTTGTTGTTGTTGTTGTTGTTGTTGTTGTTGCTGTTGTTGTTGTTGTTCCCTCCTTGGCCCAGGATCTGAGGGTTCATTGCTGCCCTGGCTGCAGAGAGGGGATGGCAGAGCCAAGGAGGGGACAGGAGATTGTTCTGCAGGGGACAGGGCAGCAGGACCAAGGATGCCAACAGGGCAGCACCCCCAGCTAGAGGAGATGCAGCCTCCCAGTGCTTTGGCAAGAGCTGAGAGAGTCCAGTGGCCACAGATGGGGTCTGCCACAGGCCAGAGCCCAGAAAAGTGATGGGGAACTGCAAACCAAACCATGAGGTCAGAGCCTGTTGGCATCCTCATGGTCATGGCTGGAATTCCTCATTTCCTCACCACGAGCCCTCACACCAGGGTGGCTCCCAGGAGCTGCCTTGGCCCAGCCAGCTGGTTCCTCTGCAGCAGAAACATTTCATTCTTGAAACACTTTTGGCTGCACTTTGCCTTAAAAATAAAATGTGCAAAATCAATCTGGGTAGCAATATTGAAATCTGACAGCATCGCTCTGCACAGGGCAGGCTGGTTATTAACACAACCACTCACAGCAGTGATCCCACCTCGCTCTAGAAGCACTGATTACAGGTGAGATAAAAGAGTGACTTTGCTCCGTAATTCATATTGGCCACACATTATTTCTGCAAAGAAATGGGTGCACTCAGTGTCTGTGCAAATACATCTTCTGGGGAGCTGCAGGTGGTGAGTATGAGGTCCCCTGTGTCCGCTCGTGTCAGGTGACAGATGTGGAGCAAAGGCTCTTCGGGGCAAGGAAATCATTAGCAGACTTCAGAGACACCATGGTATAAATCAGAGGTGAATCAGCCTTGCAATATAAATCCAGAGAATGGCCAGGCACGGCAGGTTAATAACAGGACAGTGGCAATTCCCAAATTTCTGGGCAGTTCTCTGCAGTCAAGATGCCTTGGGAGCGTGGCCCAGTGGATTGGGCACACCAGAGCCATGGACAGCAATGAAAATCTCCTGGCTCAGTCCTGAGGGTGCTGCTGGGGATTGCATCCAAACACCCACCATGAGCAGCTCACGGGGTGGCATCCTTGTGCTGGGTGACTCCTCTCCTTATATCTCCTGTGGAGCTGTTATTTACTGCAAACCACCCATCCCAGCAAGTCTGCTGACATACTAAATTCAGGCTTCATTTGTGTGTTGACTTGCTCAGGAGGGCTCTCTGAGAAATTACATCCTTCAAGACTTCACAGGGAGAGCCAGGGAACTGCAGGCAGCAGAGTGCATGTCATTTAGTGGAAAAAATAAAATATGCACCAAAGCATCTCCATGGAAGTTGTTAGGATGCAGCTTAGCTTTAATATGTACGTGTAAGATGGTGGCATTTCTACACTGTCACTTCAGTACCACCACTGCCATCACTGCCATCACTCATTATTGGCAGCTCTGAATATTTGACTACAACCTCACACATGCACGCTGCCTACAGCAGGCTCTGATTCCTTTGTATCCCACAGCTCAAGCAGGATCCTGCTGGATCTGTCCTAGACCTCTAAAGAAAACTCACAGAGCTGCAGTTTAGGGAGGGTAAACTCTGTGCTGTTGCTCACTGCTTAAATTAGTGACAGTCACGTACTCTTAGTGGCAGGCGGTGTTGGGCTTCTTTATGTGAGCAAAACAGAAAAGCAAAGATCTGGCTCTCGTTGCTGAGTAAAAATCCAGCAATTAAATTCAGGAAAATAAAAAAGATCCAACAATTGCTATGAAGAATTTCTCCCGTTCTGTTGAATATTTGAATGAGCAATTAACTGCCTTCTGCCTAAAATTCCCCTTCAAAGGTAATAGATACAGCATATTTTCTCCCTTCTTGCCCCAAGCTGGTTTGCAGTGAATGATGTACATTGTAAAAAGACTGTTATTTCAGCCCAGGAGGGGCTGCAGGGAGCTGGTAGATAAAAGGATGATTTTTTAGACAGTTTCTTAGAAAACTGCACTGGAAAGTACAATAAAAAAGTATATTATGATGCAATTTGTCCTCAAGATGTTCTGAGATTAAAAAAAAAAAAACATATTGTGATACTGGTTGTTCAGATAAAGAGGACAAAATCGCACTCAATATATTCAGGAATCACTGGGGTTTTTAGAAATAAATCAACCCTGACAGGGCTGTTCCTTGTCCAGATTTTAATGATCTATGTCACTAAAAGCCATGTTCTTTGTCTGAGCTGAGTCCTCCTCAAGAAATACTTCAATCAGCCTTGGAATATAACCCGAGGAGGGATGGGGCTGTGGCTGGATGCTGCCGTGCCCTCGCTGAGCAGAGCAGTCAGAGGCAGCTCCCCGGGTTTATTAACACAATTAAAGCAAATCCTGGGCATTAATTTAAAGGGAGAAGCAGAGGTCAGAGACACAGGGCTGCCACAGAGCTCCTGGAGTTCAGCAGCAGCTCCTGGAGCCCTGGAGAGGGGATGATTCCCCGTGGTGCCTCCATCTGACAACAGGAGTTTCCAGGGAAAATGCCCTGACAAACCGGCCCTGATAGCACAGCAGGAGAGCTCCCTCGTGGAAAAGGGAAATACAGATGGTTTAAATCTCCCTGGCAGGGAAGGGATGGGGGGGAAGCTGTGTGTGCACAGCAGAGCTCTGGGGTAGGAAAGCAAAGCTCTGGCTGATAAAGATTAATAGATGTGGGCAACATAAGCTGAACTGAGAAGATGCTGTTGTTCAGAAAGGGACTGAAAAGAACTGTCACTAACAAGCCTTCAGGTTACCTCTAAAATAGCCCACTTTTTATATTTGATGTATGAATAACCTAGGTGTTATCCAACATGATAAAACCTGCCTTAATCTTATGCTACTCTGATACTGCAGGATTTTGCTTCTTTCACCATTCAGTTTTGGCTCTTTTCCCTTTATTTTTAAATATATATTCAACTTTTGGAGGTTTTACTTTTGCTTGATATAGCTTTGAATCTGTGCTCTGGGCAAAAAGCCACGCTGACACACAAACAGGTTAAAAAATGTCCTGTGAAAGCATTGCTTGGAAAATATCACCTTCCAACTGAAAATCTCACAAAACCAGCTTGCTCTCTATTTTCAGGGCATTCAAAAAGGCTCATATTTCAGGTATTTTACATTTTCCTGTATGCATTCCACATGCTTTCCATGACATACTTTAAAAAAACAGTCCTGAGCCTTTCTTCTTTTGAGAAAAGATCTTCATTTTGTAAGACAAAAGGTTTTGTAATTCCTCTTCTATTTCAGGAGAATATTCACACTAAATAAGAATTCGTGCTTCTATAATCAAATCATTTATCTTCAAATTTTCTGTGGGAGGAGATCCTCATCCAGACTCAGAGCCTGGAATCTCATAAGAAATTCCAAAGGGGTAAGGGTAGCTTACATAGGAAATTATGTTTTTTGTGGTTGTTTTGTTTTGTGTAAGAAGAAAACCACGGATTGCTGAGACCACCCTTAGCCCATCCAGCTGTGTCTGATGTGTCCTTATCAAAGGGGAGGAAGGAGCAGATGTGGAATGAGCAGAAAATGCCTCAGCTCCTGCAGAACCAGGGGGTTCAGGTCCAGAGCCCAAAAGAGAGCATCTCCTGCTGCTGGTAGCCTGGGGTGGGACATCATCCTCTCAGCCCTGGGATCACCTAATTCAGAACCTAATTCTCTCTCCAGTCCCAACTCACCAGCATCACTTTGCCTGGTGGCTTTTAATATTTGGAAAAAAAAAACCAGCAGGAGTTATGCAATGTAGCATATTTGAGGCACTTAAAAAGAGATAAATGAGGGGGGGGGAAGGAGAAAAAGGAAAGAAAATCTTTACTTTGAAAGGAACCTTAAACCTTTACTTTACTTTGGCATGAGGGAAAATTCTACAAGTGGTTTGGGTTGAAGGATTTGCTGCTTGTGTTAACGAGGCAGCTCAGGGGTTACACACTGACACTGGTCACAGCTCTGGCTCTGCTTGGACCTAACACCTCTGGAGCAGGGGAAGGGCAAGTTGCTGCCTTCAGAGGTGGGGCTGGACCTCCCCATGCTGTGACCAGCAAGCACAGAGCCCTGGGATCAAATGGGGGCTGAGACAGAGGTTTTTGTTTCACTTAAAACCTTTGCAGAACTCTCCCTACCCAGCCTCATGGTTTGGGGGGCTGGCACTGCCGGGGACAGGGGCACATTCCTTGTGCACCCTGGTGGGTGACTTTGTCCCCATCAAACTGCAGGGAGCACTTCAAAACCTTCGTGGGGAGCCACATCTGACTGCTTCAGCCTGGAGCTCTCCTTTTCACCCCACCCCAGAGAGGTGTTGAGCCTGCGGGGAGCAGAGGGCAGCGAGAGCTCACCGCGCTGAGCTCCAAACCTTTTGTCAGGAAAATTAATCCACAAACACCAGAGGTTTATGTCCAAAAAGAAGACAGAGGAGTCCTTTTACTTTATTCAAATAAAGGTAGAGGCCATGGAGCAGTCCTCTGGAGTCTCTCCCATTTTTGGAGGACACAGCCTGCTTTTATCCCAATTTCCCGGCTGCATTTCCCTCTCTCTTTCCCCATTGGCTGAGGCACTTGAGAGGCACAGACTTCCCAGAATGCCTGATACCTAAGATTCCCCTTTAAATAACTTTTAATTCTCATGGAATTTATGGGTTTTCCCCATTGTTTCTTTCATCTTTCAATATCCAACTTCATCTATCCGCAGACCTACAGTTTGTTTGTAAAGGCAAATATCTTCCTTTCCATTCACCAATCGGTGGAATCCTTCCCATTGTTTCTTTTATCTCTCAGTGCTGGTTTTACCTGCCAGCAGACCCAGGGCATGTTTGTAAGGACAAATCCCTCATTCCTCTCACTTCTTTTCCCAAAGCAGCCTCCTCTGTTCCAGTCTTTCCTAAAGGATGGGCACGACAGCTCCTGCACACCAATGCTCCCCCAGCCTCCTCTGTGCAGCACCAGGCAGGTGCCAGGCTCGGAGCAGCAGCACCTGCCCCTGGCTCGGGTCCTGCCCCAGGTGTACCTCCAGAGCCAGCTGCTCCCACTGAGCATCTCCAGTGACAAACCTGAGAGAGCCACAAAGTAAATCAGCTTCAAAGCAACACCTAAAGATCCAGAGCAGAGCATGGACCGAGTAATAAGACACCAGAATGCTATTTTTTTTAATTTATGCAAGACTCTAATTATTGTTGTAGGGCCAGAGTTACATCTGGATGAGGATTTTATCCCAGCCCTCCTAACGAGAGCACGGCAGAGGCTGGAAAAGCCAGAACTCTGCCCTCAGCCCTCTGTCTGCAGCTCCCCTTGGAGAGCAGCCCCGGGCTGAGCTCCCCCCGTGCTCTGCGAGCTCACACGGCTGCTGCTCTTCTCCCTGCTGCAAATTTCCCAGCTCCTCTCTGGAATGAGCATCGTCAAATGTCTCCTTGCCTGACTCATTCCTGCCTGGAGAGGATGGCTGAAACTCTGAGCTCACTTTCTACCTCTCGGGCTTGTGGTTGAGCCTGTGACTCACACATCACCGCCCTGGGCTTCTTGGGGTTCAGGCCATTTCCTAATTTCTCTCCACAAGACTGTAAAGATTCACTGCCCATGACCCTTTCTGGAAAATTTAGTACCTTTTTTTGTCTTGATTCACTTCTTTCTTCCTGCTGAATTCCATCACTGCATGTTGCTATTTCCTGCATTTTCAGCTGTCTGAGCCCTTTGTAAATGCATATTTTTGTCTACACACGCAAAACAAAACCTCTCCTCTATTATTAGAATCATAGAATAGTTTGGATTGTAAAGGACCTTAAAACTCATCCTGTTCCACCCCCTGCCATGGGCAGGGACACCTTCCACTGTCCCAGGTGGCTCCAAGCCCCATCCAACCTGGCCTTGGACACTTCCAGGGATCCAGGGACAGCCACAGCTTCTCTGGCCACCCTGTGCCAGGGCCTGCCCACCCTCACAGGAAGAATATTTTTTTAATATCTAACCTAAATTTCCCCTTTTTCAGTCTGAACCCATCACTACCTGTGTTACCACTACAGTTCCTAATAATGAGTCCCTCTCCAGCTTCCCTTCCTGTCTTTTACTCTGATTTCCAGGACAAAGTGGAGTTCACTGCAAACACCAAATTGTTCCAGAGACAAATTTCTGGTTTTGTTGAGTGTTTTTTCCAGCAGATATCCTAGTTAGCTTTTCAAGCTCTTGGTCCTGTCTGAAGACACATCAGGTGGGCACCAGCTGAAGAAAAGGCTTCAGAAGAGTATTTTGGAGACAAATGAAGCCTGTGGCCCCACCTGAGCTCCTTAAATCCATGTCAGAACAGAGATCCTGGACTGTCCTGTGGTGAAATTCTCCCTTCTGTGGTTATTTGAGCTCTCAGCCAGTGCACTCAGGCCCCAGGACAGATCACAGCGTGAGTGAAGAGCAGAAGCACATTACAGAAAATAGGATGCTAAATTTGAAATTTGTTTTATTGCTTGTGCCCAGCCACAAGCTGCTCTCCTTTCTCTTTAGATGTTTCCCTTAGTCTATGTATGTTATGTTTAGATTTATACTTCAAATCTGAAAACAGCCATTTCTTGAAGAGATAAACAGACAACAAGCAATTGATTCCAATCAGAGAATTTGTTTTTCTTCATTTGTTTTAAAGCCCCCGAAGAGTTATCTATTTCTACCTGAATAATGGATAGAATAGAGTAAGGTGAAAGATAGTTCCAGCTAAATTCAGAGGTGCAGACACACCTTGTTAGGCAAGTTCAGGGTGCAAGGGCACACAAAATTGGAAAAAGAAAAGTGAAAACACAGGTTGAAATTCTGAATACAGCACTGCCCATGCAGCCTTTTTGCATTAACTGAGAGCAACCCTTCCTGAGCTTTCCCTGGGCCAGGACAGGAGCAGAAGAGAAATGGAATCACAGCAGCTCCTGCACAGATGCAGCAAAACCAATCTCCAAGGCCTAAGCTGGGACTTTCTCCTCATTCCCTCCCACAGCAATGCTCTTAAAAGCCAGTAAATGAATGTGAAAACACAATATGGAAGGGAAGGCAAAGCTGTCTGCACGGGCAGCTGGGCAATGGGGCAAGCTCTCAGCACATCTTCCCTTTGTTAGGAAAAGAGGTGGAGAGTGACAGGAGATGTGGCAGCAAGCTCAAGAGCCTCAGCAAAAAGGTTCTCATCTGCAATTTCTTGATATTCACAGCCAGATTTAAATATCACTCATTCCACAGCATTTCAACACGAGGTGCCAGTTTTAAGTGCAGAGCTATTAAAGCCAAGGGAGCTGTGACAATTTATATCTAACACACCGTGACGGTACAAAACACTGGTGAAAAATGGGCAGGCACCGTGCACTTATAAATTCTGATTTTGGAACTATTCTTTCAAGGGGCTATTTGCTTTTCATGTTCATTTCTTCCTTCACTGGAGCCTGACATTCAGCTGAAGTTATCTCCCCTCATTTAGAGAGCAATGTATCAGAGCACAGTAAAACTCACATCAGCTTCATTATTACCTAGCAGAGAAAACAGTGGTTAACTGGCAGCAGAATGGGGAGGAATAAAACAATTACAATATTAGTGTCTGCCTCACAGATGGGGGAGGTACTAAATAACCACTAGTCCATTACAGGGGATTTTGCAGATGCTAAGAAGGTTAAATGGTTGAATGACTTATCCAAAAGTGATTGCTTTTCTGATCCCAGGTCTCTCTCGTGCTATGGCAACATTACCTTATTGCTTTCGAAATCACTCATGTGGCTTTTTTAAATTATGATTTGACTCTTCTGGAAGGTACCATCCCAACCATCTGGAGCCTGTCAGTTCTGCCCAAGGTATTTAAAGCTCCCAGCACAGTCAGGACAATGAGGGACAGACAACCCCAGGGCTGTGCTTGCTGCTGGAGGGACCAGGGAGAGGGCCAAGGCTTCACCTAAATCACCCAGGAGGAGGATATTCCACAGCTGTCACAGCCTTGCCCACAGCACAGGGTGGGACTCAGAAATTCTCCCCAGATGATGGGAAATGCTCTCACAGAGCCCTCTCACTTCTCTCCCTTTGAGACTGCAGCTTTTCCATCAGCCTGGATGGGGTTTTTTCCCTCCCTTCCCAAGCTTTCCATGAGCTTTAGGATGAAATAAGCAAGCAAGCATTAGCCTAGAGAAGAAAATCATGTCTGAGTTGATCAAATGTGAGGTCATCCTGCACATGTGGCAGTGGAGTAGATCTTCCAGGCTTTCTTCTCAGTAGAAATCTTCAAACACTGGGGAAATTGGTCAGGAAGAAAGTAAAATACATCAGTAAAACAGAAGAAATACTTTTAGGATCTAGAGACAAAAGAACTCAGTGTTCTCAGGCACGTGGTAGAATTTATTGGGTTGTCCTGTGCAGGGCTAAGATTTGGACTTGATCCTTGTGGGTCCCTTCCAACTCAGCTTATTCTGTGATTTGTGATTCTGTGCACTGACATGCCTGCTCCTCCTGAGAATCTCCAGGAAATGAAAATTAATCTGGTTTTGGATTCTTTCAGACAAACTCAGATCCTCAATCTAAGCATGTCCTGTCTTTTTCCCTTCTATCAGTGCTATCAAAAGCCCTGGATACTTGAAATGGAAATGAATCGTGTAAAGGAGTTCTGGATTTGTCATTCAGTTTTGGAAATAAAAATCTTTCTTTGATCCTGCAAGATGTCACTCTTGCTGCCTGAGCATGTCAACAAAACCAAATTATGGAGCTGCCGTGTTTTTGCTGCCTCTCAGTTCCCGTGACACAAGAGTTGCAAGGGATTCTGCTTTTTTAGGCTCAGATAAATATCAGCAATTTAATTGCTTTCTTTAAGCTTGGATTTGGAAAGTTGATGGGATCATTAGGAAAACAGGGTCGTGTAAGTGAGTTTTTTTTCAGTCAGTTAAGAGGGAAAAAAAAGTAACTATGATGCCTATAGGCATAAAAATAACACAAACAATCCTTTACCCTTCTCCACACTCACTTTAGTACCTCAAAAAGGCCACGTCTAATTGGAACACAGAGCCAGAATGCTTCTATTTCAGAGCACTTTGTACAGTACTCATCATCAGAACTCCTGTTCAGGGAGACTCATACAGGGCAGATTTTGTGTCTTAATATCACAGATTATTTCAAATGTGCAACGTTCTGCACGACCGTGCAATCCTGCAAAGCTGCTGCCAGCAACTCCTGCTTCAAATTCCTGCTTCAGTTCCTGCCTGTGTGAGGCCTGAAGCCAGACAGCAGAAACTCTCCTCATGGTGGGCTGGGAACACGAGCTGGGTTTGTTAGTGTGAGGCAGAATTGCTGTGAATTCCAGCAGTGCAGGCTGACAGCCTTCTGGGTATTATTTTCCCCCACAATTCTGCCCAAGGAAACCTTCTGGAGTCAGGTCTGGGCATCCCAAGTGGGAGCAGCAACTCCCCAGCACCAGTCTGTGCTCTCAGCAGCACATTATGAGTGGAACACGACTCCTTTTTCTTTGCAAATTCACCAAATCCCTCGTGTCTCTTTCCCATCTTTTGCCTCAATGTGAGTTGAACCTCGAGCTGCTCATTTTCCTTTTTATTTGTGTTGCTTAAGTCCTCTCAAGCTGTGCCAGCTTTAATAGGAAAGATTTCTGCTGATCTCCTTTCCTGGATGGCAGTGCTGGAATCACCTTGGGCACACAATTGTTGATTAAACACATGCATGGGAGCAAGTGATCAGCAAAATCTTCCCTTTCTCACATTCTGCTGTATCCTTTTATTAAAGATCTAAAAAGCACAAATGAAACCTCTCCCTCTTTGTTTTCGTTTAATAATAAATCCTTAAAATTGGAGACCTTGTCTTAGATGAAGCTCAAAACTTCAGTGGAGTAAGCCTGGATCCAGGTGGAAGGGGAAGGAGCACATTTGGGGGAGCGGTGAGGTTTTTTGTGAGGTGCCCACACAGTCCCAAGCACACAGGAGGTGAGGTAGTTTCAGGGACTCCTCGATTCCTTCCGTTCAGGTGAATTTTTCCCTCATGGAAAAGCAAAATCCACCAGAAGGCACCTCTAGACCCAGCCACCTGCAGAACTGTTTGCCCTTGCTCCAAAACACAGCAGCCCTCGAGCTTCTCCTCCCAACAGCCTCGAATTTTCATGTGGGAAACACAACTTTCCTTTTCTCCTGTTCTCTTACGCTGCACTGATTTCACTGCTGTGACTGACACTATAAAAGTTTGTAGGTTTGCCTGAGGCACAGATCCAGCATAGAAAAATCTCTCTCCAAAGGCTGAGGCTCAGCAGAAGAGATAAGTGACTGAAAAAAGGGTCTTCTGAGGGAAAGATCAGACAGTCCTAGGGTGGTCTGGGTCTCACCCCAATCGCATTGTGCTAATCAGCAGGGAGATTCTGTGACCTCCTGCATGCCAGGATAAATCTAATGCAAATCCCAGGGAGCAAATTACATTACTGTGGGTTTATTCAGCAGTAATAGATCAACATTTGTCCCTGAGTGACTCCAGCATTTCTTCTCTGTGTGTGCAGTCCCTTCCCTGCTAATGCATCCCCACAGGAGGGAATGGTTCTTCTGCTAAGCAGGAAACAGGGGAAGAAGCCAATTGCATTTTGCTTGATGGGAGAATTTCAAATAGGCAATTTCCCTAAGACAGAGGCTCCTGTCTCAAACACACACATATGTCACCATGCCCTCACATGGAAAACACAATAAACTCAGACTGCGAAAATGTGAGATTCCTCAGAGCTTAGGAGGCTTCATTCCTCTGCATTTCTCTCCTGAAACATCTTTTGCATTAATCCAGAGAGAGACCAGCTGTCCAGATCCTCATAATCATGCACCCTGCCTCCTGCATGCTCTAGGATGCACCAGAAATGAAGTAGCTGCTCATCTGGCACCGTCTCTCTCCCTAAACTCGCTGATCAGGAAGTGCTCCCGGGCAGAGCAGGGATTGCCTGAGCTCGATTCTAATCCAGCTCCAAACGACACAGTCAGGTTAACCAGATGCTCTCCACACCAATCCCACATGGCAGAGATGCTCCCAGCCCTCGGCACCAGACAGGAGTTTGGAATTGCACATTTGAATGTCAGTGTGCTGTGTCATGGCAGTGGCACAGCTCCCTCCTCCTGCTCGTGGCTCAGGACAACAAAAAGCACAATAAAGTGAACACTTTTACTGCTTACATTTTGCTTAACTCATTGTTGTCCAGCAAGCATCCTCATTTTATGTGACTCTGTTTCAGATGACCCATTAGTTCTTTGGCTCATGGTTGACCTTTCTAGGTGTGACCAGGAAATCAATCAGAAAATCTCTCACCTTCATAGCTATTGCTGAAAGGAATCACCCATGTCCCAGAACCAAATATGTTTGTTTCCACCTCACAGTGAATTCTGCATTGCTGGGGAGGAAGTTTGGGATTTTTTGGAGGGTGTTTTTCAGTATTGAAACTCCTCTGCCCATTCAGAATTAGGATTTCTGAAGCCTGCACATTTAATCACAAGTCTTTTCTCCAATTAGGAAGTAGTTCATAGTATGACCACAACAAAAGAAAATAAAATAATATTTCTCAATATTAACTGAAAGGTTGGTGCCCATGTCTAGACACACAAATTTTCCTGCAGTGGTAAGCATCGGTTTTGATTAGAAAATTGTTCTTACTCCAGTTTTAACCTCACAAGACAGAATTATTACTTGGCAGCTGAGATCTGAGAAAGCTCAGAAGCTGGCCAGTTAAAAGTAATATTTTTCACTTTTAATGAAAAAATATTATTTGCTGTATTTTTCTCCATCCTGCTTGGAAGAAAATGCTGTTTTACTGCAGGGCTCTGACTGCAGCTCTGCATCACACGGGAGTCCAGTGGCAGAGAACAGCTCTTAGAGCATTAAAAATGCATTCTCCACATATCAAACCAAAAAAAGTGTGCCTCTTGGCAGCATTGCTGGCCTAATTTTGGCTGCAGAATGAATAAAATCCAGGCTTCCACTGAAATGCCAGCATGTAGCTCCTGAGCTGCAGGCAGGGAGATAACAGGGAGGGAGTTTGGGCAGCTTTTGGGGGCAGGGGCTGTGGGTGCCCTCTCCATCAGGGCTCTGTGCTGAGGGATGCAGCACTTGCTGAGCATCCCAAGGGCAGCTGTGGAGTCCGTGGGACTGGATCAGCAACATTTGTCTCCTGAAATCACCACGTTTCTTTAAATATCTCTGCCCAGACGAGACGCACCCGGGCAGCCTCGTTAATCCCTCAGCAGCTCGGAGCGATGGTTTCTCACCAGGGATGGGAGCTGTTCCTGGAGCTCCCTGACAGGAGGCACCACGGGGAGGCTGATCCAGCAGCACCCACACTTCAGTCCTCACACACCAGCTGTGTGGGTGGGAATGCCTCCATCTCCTCAAAAGGGAGCATTCAGGACTAGCTGACCCTGTCCCGAGGATCTGTCTGCTGAAGGATTGCTGCAGGCAATCCTTTTTTTAAATTTTTTTTTGTGAGAGAGAGGCTGATTTCAGAGAGGAACAGAGGAGGCAGGAGCCATTTGGGGTGCCAACATATCACAGACTGGTTTGGGTTCTAAGGGACCTCAAAGTTCACCTCATTCCACCCCCTGCCATGGCAGGGTCACCTTCCACTGTCCCAGGCTGCTCCAAGCCCCATCCAGCCTGGCCTTGGACACTGCCAGGGATCCAGGGGCAGCCACAGCTGCTCTGGGCACCCTCTGCCAGGGCCTCCCCACCCTCACAGGGAAGAATTTTTTCCAAACATCTAATCTAAAACTCCTCTCTTTAGTTTAAAACTATTCCCCCATCGTTATTTGTCCATGTAAAAAGCAAGGGGTGCAGCATGACAGCTGTAATGAGGATAAGTTGGGGAGTATTACGATGACCCTCAGACCAAACCGAGCTCAGGGCCTCCCAGGCCCTCAAATCCAGGCCCTGTGTGATAACAGCAGCTCCTCCAAGATTGACAAATGATAATGACTCTCTGAAAGCAACACTTAAACCTCCTCGTGGATGTTCCTCCCCTCTCAACTTCCCACTGAGACAGATGTGATAGATGGGAACAAGCTGGAATCAAAGTATGAAATGGCATCACACCCTGAGCCTGCAGGAAGGAGCAGGAGCCGAGCTCCTCGCATAACAATCACAGAAATCACAGCACTGAGCCCTGTGAATATCCCCTGATCTGTCTGTGGGGACCATGAGGCCTATTAATTTGTTTATCTTCCTAGACAGCTTTTCCATGGAGTGTCTATACCAGCAACAACCTGAGCTGTGCCCACACGTGGGTGCTGGCTTTGACCCACAAGTGCCTGAGAGGGAACTTAAACACTGAGAAACTACTCCGCAGCATTAGATGCCATCCTTTTATTTTCCTTAAGGAACTAAAGTACGAGGAGCATTTTGATTGATTCAACAATTGTTGAAACAATTACAGTCTGTTTAGTGCCCTTGAGTTAGGGACACAACTAAACATGGACTCGCTGCTAAAAAAAGCAGCGGTGTTACAAGACAATGCAAATTAAGGGAGTCCGTGGTAATAAAACAAGATATTCAGTCCAAGCAAGGGAAATCCTCACTTCAGAGGGCAGAAACAGCTTCTCAGAGAGGAAGGTCCTTCTTCCTAATATTACCTTTCTCTTCAGCTCAGTGACTCCAGGTTTCCCTGGGCAGTGTTTCTGGAGCATTATTTTTGCTCACCCTAACAAGTGAGCTGGCCTTCATTATCTACAGGTATTTGTGGTTTAAAAATATTACATAAGACACGGAGGAAATTAGCATTCAGGAATGGTTTTGTGTCAGTTGTGAGCAATGGAAAGCAGTAAAATAAAATCACATTATAAAATGTAATAGAATAAAAAATTTAAATCATAAACTCAAATAGCAGTGAAGCTCTTTCATTTTAGGGAAAAGTGTATTTTCTCCTCAGACAGCCCACGCTTCCCCTCCAGCTGAACTGTAAACCCCAGAGGCTTTAATGGTGGCTCTTTCCTACACTAAACTTTGAGCACAGGCAGCAAATGGACGTGGAAGCAGTCGTTTTGAAAAGGGAAGTGAAGGAAATATTGAATTCTCCATTGATTGCAGCCTGTGGTGTGCAAAGTGTTTCCTTCATGGTGTTGTTCCTGGGGTGGGAATGGATGGGCACGGCCATGGGGAGATCCTGCTGGGGGTCCTCATCAAATTCAGCACAGTTTTGTTGTGTTTTCCCTGCCTTACATCCCATCAGTGGGGTGGGAATCCAGCCCTTTGCTGATGGGTTCTGTTCCTGGGTGTCAGGATTGATAACTTTATATTCTCTTTGCTTTTGTCGTGCAGCTGGGTCTTTGCTTCAACCACACGTCGGAGTTGAGGGTGTTTGCACAGCAGAGCTGGATAAATACTGCAAAATACAAACAATTTCTGCCAGTGGTTTTTGAGCAGGGAAAGGCAGGAAGCACTGGAGAGCAGCATTCCAGGGGCTAAGTTCACCAAGGGCTATGAGCTCATCGACTTCTTGGCATTTTTGAGAATGCCTCAGTCAATTCACTAAGGGGACTCTCCCTGTCCCACCCCAAAAGGTGCAGCACTCACCTGGGGATGTGGGTGGGGAGATCCCAACAAGCAGGATCCCTGGGAACTGCATCCCTGCACAGGTGTGAGTGCCAGGGATGTCCCACGGGTCAGACCGTGGCTGCCTGGGCTACAAACATGCTGTTAAAATCACGTTCAAACCACGTTCCTACAATTCACTTTATCTCAATAAGTAAAGGATAAAGAGGCTGAAGGAGTGAACATGCATTAAAGACAGGGAAGGGGGAAGAAGGAATTTGCTCCTGCTGAAAAGCAGCAAGGCAGTCACAAAGGGCAGGAATTCCTGTGCTGTAGCTTGGGTACAAAAATGCCACTTACAGAGGTAAAAGTCCACTGAGACTCCCAGCAAAAGGCCAATTAATCACACTTATTATAATAAAAGTTACCTTCACATACTCATTTAATCAATTTTTTAAAATATAATCAATATTTTACAACGAGGGGAACTAAACAGCATGACTGAAATTACTAAATGTCTAAATGTGACTGCCCATGCTGTTTGCTAGAAAGGCTTTTAGTCATGCCACACCTTATCCCAAAGCTCCCTATCACTGTATTTTATCCTCTCAAGCAAATAAGAAATATGACTGGAAGTTTCTGCATTAAACTGTTCTCATCAGAAATTGTTCTTTTTTTTTTTTTAAGATTGTCATACATTCATAAAATGCATTGAAAATGTTCTACTTTACAAGGTTAGCAATGATATTTAATTTTTTTTCTGAAATTTTAACTATTATAATCTTTCTCACTTCAAAAATACTGCTGTTCTTTAAGCCATAAATCTTGCTTTTGAGAAAATTAACTCAAACTGTTTGCAAACAAATCCAGAAAAATATGAAAATGGATCAGGTTTTGGACTTACAAAAAAGATACCAACAGAAAATGCCTTTTTTTTTCTCCCACTCTTCAAAAACAGCTGTTTCCAGGGGTTTCCTTTCCCTGTTGTCCCACATCCCAACAGACCTGGTGGGATCCAGGGTTCCAGGATGTGTCAGGAGGCTGCAGGAGCTGCTGGAGCAGAGTCTGTTCAGCTGAGAACACAAATCCATATCAAAGTCTGATACCAGCACAGAAGAGCAAAGAGAAGGAAACTGGATGGTCCCATTTACCATTCTGAAATCATTACAGATATTGCCACAAAAGCTTAGTAAACAAGAAAGTGAAAAGGTAAATAACAGTATAATTAAATCTTTTTTTTATTATTATTTAAAACACTTTTACGACATAATTTCAAAGTGTGTTTTCACAATTTTTTTTTAACGTTTCATCTCTCTGGGACAAAGGGCTGGCATGGAAGATCTGTCAGTCCTGACAGGTTTGTCCTTTTAATGCAGGTGATGCAGGCCTGGTTCATCTCCTGCTTCTGTAACAAAGAAATTCTCATTTAACTTCACCATTTGTCCCTTCCACACGCCCCATGAATCCTTCAATTGAGGATGATGGATGTTGTGTATGAACATGCACATGAAAATAGATTATTGGTACTGACACAGAGTGGCATCCAAATCATTAAGAACTTGGCACCATTGAGAACTCTTTTATTAACAGAGAAATAAGATGAAAACAGGGGGAAATGCCTGGTGTCTGATTCCAGAATTCCCTCTGAAATTAAGGGAAACTTTGCAATGATGGCAAAGGTGAGGGAAATGTTTCATTCCTCTGCTTGCTTCAGTGGAAGAACAATCTGGGAAGCAAATATTTCCCTCATTCTCTTCTTTCAATATCTCAAAAACATTCTCTTGTCTTAGGAAAATGTGAAATTAATAGGAATTCTATTATCTGAAAATCAAGGGATGGGAGCAGGAAAAGGTTTTTACCAATACAGTTGTTTAATGCAAGTCATATTAACTTATTTCATTTTAGTGTTTAACTTCCTCATCAGTATATTCAAACCAGAGATCTGAGTTTTAAAAATCTCACACTGCAAACTCTATAGTTAAGTACATCAAAAATAAAATCATTTTGAAAATGTAGAAAATTATATATACAAACAACACTTTTTCTGATCGACTGGTTTGGGTTGGGTTTTTGTTGTCATCATTTGAAATATGCCACAAACTCTTTTATTCCTGTTGGGTGGGAACTATTCAAACAGAAAAAATGCAACTGGTTTGGAGGCTGTGCCACACAGAGCCCTGAGCGAGCTCCACATTCCCTGCTGAGCTGTTCCTGTGTGATGCAGGGACTGGGAGCTGGTCTGGTCCTGGGGTCTGGCCTGGACCTGGGCTCCTCCCTCGTCCCTCTCTGGATGCCCAGGACTGTGGCAGGGCACGTGGGCACAGGGTTTGCCCAGTGCCACCCCCCCAGCCCCGCTCCCCAGCAGCCAACCCTGCAGCCCCTTTCTCCTTTGTGCCTCTTCGACCCCAAATCATCCATTTCAGCAGCTCCAGAGCGTGATAATGAACCAGACCCAGGGCATTCCTTTGATCCCATTTACATCCTGGGTGGAGCCAACCCCAGGCAGAGGGACAGGAACTAAAGCCAGGGTTTTGGCACAAATCATGTTATTTTGGTGGGTCCAAGTGTGTGGCTGCAGCTCTGGGTGCTGGATTTACCCCTCCTGCCATCCTTCACCCAGGCTCTGAGGAAACTCCTGCACCAAAATACAACAGGAACTTCCCTCTTGAAAAAGGGAGGAACAGCCTGGCACGACCAAAAGGGAAATGCAACTGGAATAGAAAAGCAGTGGCCACCAGCACAGCAGGGCCAGCAGCTTTCTCCTGTATCATTGCCCAGAACTTTTTCCTAGAAATCAAATAAAACAAAGCATGGCAGAAACTTGCTGTTTCATTCTGACCTTGATTGTAACAACAACCAACATGAAAACAACTGTTATATAACCATTATATACTCGATTTACATGCTCAGCCCCAAAATTACATCTGTAGGAAGATGCTGGCAGTGGTGGCCGGGCAGGGCCAGCACAGGGCTCGGCAGATCCCTCAGGAAAGGCTGGTGCCACAGTGCCACCCCAACTCTGAAATCTGGGGTGTGGCAGGGACACCAGATTCTCTCTCAAATATGGGATCATCACCTGAACCAAGATTGGAGCCCAACACTTGCTTCACAGACCAGTGCAAGGACACCTTGTGTTTGTGTTTCCACCTTTTAAAAGCTATGAAATAAACACCACAGTGTTCCTTGTCCAAGTCATATTCATTGTGTGGCCACATAGGCCATGTGTTCATCTCTAGGAACACACTCTGCTGTCATTACACTGGAAACCAAAACAATTGCTGGAATAATCTGCCTTTCAAGATACTAATCGTAGCAGGTTTTTGAGATTTCAACCAGATTTTGTTGCTTCTGAAAGCTATTGATTTGAAAAAAATCTAGGACTGGCTCCCAATAACTGTGTCATTAAACCTGTACCTCAGCAAAAGCATTTCTTCATTCATTCTCTATTTTTTGCATGCTTTGTTGAGTTAGAAACTCAAATCAGCACAAAATGCTTTACGAGGGAAGGGGAGAAATGTATTCAGATTTAATCTGGTGATTGCAGCTCATTTGTTGCCAACAGCTCCTTCATCAAGACCATCAGGTGAATTATTAACCTCTTCCAGCCACAAACAGAAAAATACCTTCAAGGAAGGAAAGGAAGCAAAGCCAGGAAAAAAGGGTTCCTTGGTTTATCTGGGTAAACTTGCATTCATGTCCTGTCATGGGAAAGGGACACAGCGAGGTTCACTGCAGAGGAAAATGCTGCTGGAGGGGAGCAAGGCAGGGAGAAAAGCATCAACAGGGCAGGGAGAGAAGCATGAACAGGGCAGGGAGAGAAGCATCAACAGGGCAGGGAGAGAAGCATGAACATGGAAGGGAGAGAAGCATCAACAGGGCAGGGAGAAAAGTGCCTGATTCCCCTGGAGTAGGTGTGGGGACCATCCTGGTGGGAGCAGTGACATCCCAGTGTCCTGGCACTTCACTGCTCCTCTCTGCCTCTGCCCAGCCACTCATTGCAGCACGTGGTGAGGAAGGACCTTCCTGGGGAGGTGTTCCACCAAAGTGGCCCAAGCTGTCTCAGGGGAGACACTCTCAGAAATGAGTTCCAGAGCAGCAGCTGCCAGCCAGGGTGGAACAGCCAGCAATCCTCCCAGGCTACTCCAGCCAAATCCCTGCTCTCAGCTCCACAGAGCCCAGCGAGGGCCTGGCACCCCTCCAGCCCCCGGGGTGCACCCTGACATTGCTGTGACCAGTAGTTCCAGCAGACCACTGGTTTTGAGCAGCCGGGGAGCAGGCAGAGAGCAGGTAATGAATGCAGCTTCTGAGCAATGAATTCAGCAGAAAAATAGAGAAGCAGTGAGCAGGTGCCTGCTGTTGTC
This sequence comes from Promerops cafer, assembly GCA_013398275.1. Lineage (NCBI taxonomy): Eukaryota > Metazoa > Chordata > Aves > Passeriformes > Nectariniidae > Promerops > Promerops cafer. The sequence goes on along the minus strand of VZSE01003293.1, from coordinate 94,473 downwards.
CCTGCTAGCCCCCCCTGACACTGGTGTCCAGGCTCTGCAACAGGTAAGGGAGGCATTTCTGGGAGCAGGATGTGGGAAGGGGACTCTTGGCTGTGCTGGGGGGAAGGATTTTAATTTGGACTTTCTTTCAAGCAAAGGTAATTGGAGCAAATAAAGGCAAAAAAAGGCAACAGAAAGGCTCTGGTAGTAATGGGAGGAAAGGCAGAGAGGAGAGGTAGAGGCACTTGATGGGAAGGTTTGAAAACGAAGGGCAAATGGGGTGTGTTGGTAAATGAGGATCAAGGCCAATTCATGTTATTTTAAAATGTACGGAAGGAAAAGGAGCCAGAAGCAAAAATTAGTTAAATCAAATGAGAGATAAAACAATAAAATAAAGTCATCCAAGTGTCTCCCCAGCCTCTCAGGCCTAGGGGACACTCCCAGCAGCAACAGCAGCAGCACTTCACCAAACTTCACAGAGCTCCCTGAAACTCAGATCCTTCTGCAAGGAGGGAGGTTCTGTGACAGCTCCTGGTCAAGCAGAGCAAAGATTTACTACAGAATACAAATCATCCTCTATGAACTCCTGCAAAAACAGCACCTTGCTTTACACGATCTCCTTAAATCATATTTTGTATTTTGCTTTTATATCAGACTGCTGGGAGTTTTGAGAGTAAGTAAGAAACCACAGAACTTCCTCTTTGGCCTGTGTACTTTTTAAGAAATGAAGTAATTCCTCAAAGGTGCCCCCAAAAAATGAGGCATTAGGAAGTTTTCCCAAAGGAGCCTAGACATGTTGGAGGCAGCCAGGATGTCCTGTTTGCCTCAGATCTGCTGCTTCACTGAGCCCCAGGAGCAGCCAGGGAGGGGGACCTGGACATTCCCACAGCTCCTGCCCCAGCTCCAGTCCCAGATGCTGGACTGGTCATGCTGGTGTTGCTCGAGGCAGAAATGACCAGGTAGATTTGTTTCTTCATTTCAAAATGAATCTGCTGACAAAGGTAAAAGCAAAGGGCTGCCAGGAACAGAGGGACCCTCAGCTGCACCCATCATCACCTCACTGCTGAAATGGCTCATTTTGCTCCAAAAAAACAGACACCAGCAGTGGGGCTTTATCAGGCTTTGAGAAGTACTTCACAGCTTGGGAGGAAAAAAAGAAAAAAAGGAAGAACAATGATAAAAACATGTTATAAACCAAATTCGCTATGCTGTTACACCAAGGCAAAAAATAATCTTTTAAATAAAATTACCAATAGGTCAAGCTTTACACATTTAAAGCAGAGTGGCTGTTTCCAAACTGCTTTTACTGCTTTCAAATCCTATTTTAGAGCAAGAGCTCAGTGGTCTGTAGTAAGGAGGTTTTCCTCTGCTTTTAACAGAAATTCCCATCTGCCTAATGGGTGTGACACCAAATAAGGGCAAATGGGAAAATAAAGGAACCATCCTTCCCTTTAACACGATCAATACAACTGCCAAAAACCAGCCTGTATTTAATAAATGCAATGTAGATTGCTTTATTTGACCTTCTGTTCACAAAATAATTTTATTATATGTATGAAAGCAGCATACAGGCAATAAAATTATGAAAACATTCACAATACATAAATACACAGACCTGATGCAGGATGTATATAGTTTGTTAGTCTTTAAATTTTTTTTCCTCTCAGTTCTCTTTTCCTGACAACACCTTTTTTTATATATATGTAAGAAAAGGTTGCTCCAAAGGGTATTTTCTGCCATTCAGAAAAGAAACAGATTTCTTTGAATGCTGCTGAATATTAACACCCAATGTTCCTGTTGCTAATGCTCACTGATTGCTTTTGGCTTTACAGAGGGAAAGCAGCAGGGAAGGACAGTGGAAAAGTAGCAGGATTTTTTAATTAAACATTGGCAACTTTTTTGGAGTTCACAGGAGGATTTCGAGATGGAGGCTGCAGTTCCACCAGTATTTAGAAATGTTTTAATCCAAAATGGTAATGAGGCCACTATTCCTTATAGATTGGAGTATTGGCATGGCAATCACTAAACTGAAATGTCCTCCCAGCTCCCAGGGTAAAGCACCAGGGACCTCAGGTTTTAATTCTGGCTGTGACAGAGGAGCAGACAGACAGCAGGGTCCAGGTGGTCCTGCAGGATAACAAGGTTTTGGCATCCTTCCTACCATGATAACCCAGTGTGTTTGTTCAGAAAAGATATCCAAGACTTGAAATAAGAAAAGTCTGAGAAAGCTGTTTATCTTACATAAATACAAAACACTATATACTATGAATTGTTATCTAAGAAGCTTTCCTTCCCAAATTGGATTCTTCTTAAGGTTATAGTCATATTTAAGGTATTTACAGATCCACAAACTTGACATTCTAGCAAAGTCTCTGTAACATGAAACTTTTTAAAAATAAATAGCAGCAATTTCTTTTATTTCTATAAGGGAAGAGAATTCACAACTCAGTCAACTCTGGTCCTATCTTTTGAAAGAAATCCCACTTAAAAATAAAAAAAGCCCACAAGCAAATGAACTCTACACAGCATCAGTTCTGTTGATTCCTTCATTTCTTGCTGAGCTTCTTGACATTCCTCCATTCCCCTCACCAGCTCTCCAGACTATCAGAGCTTGTAATAAAGTGCTGACTGGTTGACTGGCCAAAATGCAGTTATGACACTCCAAAAATATCCCATTATTTAAACATCTTAAATAACATAAATAAAGCTAGATCTGTTATAACATATGAAAAATATCAATTTAAAACAATAAATAAATAAAACCATCAACATATTACCTCCCAAAGCTTTAAAAATAACCATTCTCATTATAAGGCTCAATTATTTGTCAGAAATAATTTTAAGAAGGCATCAACCTACCTTTACAATCCCTCAGTCATTAATTAGGACCTGTTAACACCCACTATCACAAGACAAAGCAATCTTTTAACTTCTAGTAAACATTAATCTTTAAATACTCAACATTTATCTTCGGCCTCACTTTTATCTAGAAATTGGTTTCTCTGTACAGAGAAAAAGCAACATTTTCTTTGTAACTGCACTGTATCTAAATCTGTAGATTTTCCTCAGTATGAACAGGACAGTTTAACATCCTTTTTTATAACCAATTTCCAGTATCTCTTTCTGTTTATTGTTTGAAATGTTAAATTTGCTCTGAATGCCAGGAAAATTAATTCTGGGCTTGGTGTAAATGTGCATTTTTCTCCCTTAGAGCTTAGGTTCTTACCAAAAAATCTTGTATGTCTTTTTTTTTTTCCCCAAAAAGATTATTACAATATACACCATTAGGTCTTGCTGAGTAAACCTTACTGTTCAGGTTTTATGCTGCCCATTCTGTGTAATGGGATTGATCTTTTCCAAAGAAACATCAGCTTCATAATCCAAGATACCCGACAGTGCTGGAGACATTTTCTCCAAGGTCTTTGACAGCTCACCCTCGTCTTCTTTTTTAAGAGGTTCTTCTTCCGGGCAGATAATTGAGTGTGGAATCAGATAAACCAGATTAGACTCTTTGGGGCTGGACCCTTTGGGCTCATGTTGGCTGGAAAAAACCACTGCCCCGTTGTTGTTAATGCTGACAGTCTCGATGGCATTGCCAGACATGGGGCAGAGCCTGTAGCAGCCCAGCAGGGTGGAGAATGCCTTGCGGAAGTCAGCGTTGAAGGCATAAATGATGGGGTTGAGGGAAGAATTCGCCCATCCAAACCATATAAAAACATCAAAGGTGGTGGAATTAATGCAGAAAGCCTCTGCTCCCTTGGACGGCTGGGTGGGCTCGCAGAAGGGAATCATGCAGTTCAACACGAAAAATGGCAACCAGCAGCACACAAACACTCCCATGATCACCGAGAGAGTCTTTAACACCTTTGTTTCCCTCTTGAAGGACATTTTGAAGTTGCTCTCTGGCTGCTGGCAGTCCATGCTGCTCCTGTTGCCGCCCGGGTTCTGGCAGTTCTTGGCATGCACTGCTGCTCTCTCCAGAGCCGAGATGCGCCGGATTTGCTTCTGAGCAATCCGGTATATCCTGGTGTAGGTCACTATCATGATGGCCACGGGGATGTAGAAGCTAATTAGAGAAGAGGAGATGGCATACATCCTGTTTAGGCTAGAATCACAGTTGTCCGTGCTTTCACCTTCTAAGGTGGCATTGAAGTCCAAAAAGCTCGTGGTTGTCGCCTTGTGCCAGTTCAGCTGCACTGGGATGAAGGAGATCAACACGGACAAAGTCCACGCCACGCTGATCATGATGAAGGCTGCCTTGGGAGTCATTTTCCTCTCATACCTAAACGGGCTGGAGATGGCCCAGTATCTGTCCACACTAATGACACAGAGGTTTAAGATGGAGGCTGTTGAGCACATAATATCAAAGGCCACCCAGATGTTGCAAAATGAACCAAAAGGCCAGAAACCGGCGATCTCAGCCACAGCTTTCCAAGGCATGACCAAAACTGCCACTAAGAGATCTGACACGGCCAAGGAGATGACAAAGAAGTTGGTCACCTTGGACCTGAGGTGGCGAAACCTAATGACAGCTGCGCAGACCAGCGTGTTTCCCAGCAGCGTGGAGAGGATCAGGAGCGAGAGGAAGCAGCCCGTGAGGATCCGAAAGGAAGAGGAGTCCCTTTCCACCAGCAACCCTTCCCCGTCCATAGTGGTGTCGTTCCAAGTCATAGTTTCTCCTGGGGGAAAATCATATCATGATTTTCATGACGACATCAACTCCTCTCCTTGCAGAGATCAGAGAGATCAGACGTCCATTAATAACTCATCACCAAACCGACCAAAGGTCTTTTCCTACAGTCCCTTTGCCCCCGGACAAACCTCACCCTCTTTGAATCATCCTGAACAACATCCTGAAAGCTCTGTGAGCAGGAACTGAAAATGCACAAACACAGTCCATCCTACAAACAGGGTATTTTAGCAATCCCCTTAGAAACACACTGCACCACCCCGGCATGGAGTAGCCTAACTCAGCTCACCTGTAAATGTTCTGCTGCCATCCTCTGCAAACACACCCCACACGCAGCAAAGCAATCACTTTTCCATGCTTGCATCTATTCCCACTTAAATAGACTATTGATCGAGTGTTTCCAGTGTCCACTGCACCAGCCCTTCATATTTACTGAGGCATATCAGACAAGATGCCTTTTCTCTAGTTCCCTAAATGTCTCACTGATGAAACACTCCATCCTTCCTCCTCGGTACATTGCTGTTACAAAATGCACCAGTCCTCTGTTTCTTGGCAGTATCAGAAAGCAAATCTTCACTTTGTTTCAAACTGTTTTACATTTCCAAGACAAAATAAATAAACATACAGTAGGTGTGTTTTAAAGGTTTTCAGCAAGAAGTAGCTCAGGTTATTTAGTTTGACTAAAACAAGAAATGCTGGCTCCTACCTTTCACCTCTGATTCTCTGTTTGCTGTGGGACGCAGGGCCGTCTCTCCTCCTGTTTTAGTTTTGGAATTGCATAGCAAATCTTATATACAAAATCAACACAGGAACACTGCATTGCATCGTGTATGTGGGGTTGTTTTCCCTGAAAGTGTAAATTGGCAGGGGAGAAGTAAGAGTTGGGCCACCAGGAGTTAGTTTTCAAGGGAGCAGCAGGTTTGTGCCGTCGGACTGTGCGACGGACCCTGCTGGTGTGTGCCCAGCTCCCTCCATCCCACGGCCCCTGCTGATCACTCTGCAAACTTTGTTGGCCGGATCAGTCCCAGTCGCACTTTGTACATCCCGTTGAGGCGGCACATCAGGGCAAATCATCCCAGGCAAAAGGCACGGTATTCCAAACACTGGCAAGCGCCGATTACCAGTTTTTCCCTCGGTCGTTTGCCGGATGAAGAAAGAGGCGAGAGGAGGAGAAGGACCCGAGTGACCTTCCCTCGGCCACCACGCCGGCGATGCCCGCAGTAGGTTCCTCTTCCAGCAGGAACAAATCGCTTTAACACTCCGCTGCCAGGTTATAGCTCTCCATAACTACTCCGGAATAATCCCACCTCCTGCTCAGCGGGGCTGCGCTCCAGGGATCGGGTCCAGCTCTTACCATGCTTTTTCCGTCTCGGAAAGGCGCAGGCAGAGGCAGCTCCTCACACTCTCCCGCTGCCCGCCCCGGGCCGCGCATCTCCCGGCTTCCTTCTGCCCGGGGCAGGGCTCGGCAGCATCGCCCCTCCAGGAACGCTCTGTCTGCCTGGAGACTCCTTCCTAAAGGATTAAGACAAGGGAATGACAGGCATGGAGGCACGCAGCGGGCAAAGAGCCACCCCCCTTCGCCTCCTCTAACATCCTCTGTCGGGCGCCGCTTCTTCTGGGCAGCTTTTTCTGCCTTCCTGGGGAATAAGGTCCCGGGCAGCCGGGGCGAGAGGCAGAGCGGGGCTCCGGGAGCGGCTCTCGTGGAGTTTAGCGCAGCCGGGATTACTTTGCCCGAGCTGCGGGACGCGCGGGGCGCTGCGAGCCGCGCTCGGTGCGCTGATGCGGACAGTGAGTACCGGCCCCGCGCCTCCGCGATGGGCGATGCTCGGGAGGGGCCGTGGGGCGAGGCACCGCCACCCCGGGGAGCGGCGATAGCCCGGAGCACGCTCGGGAGCCGCNGGGCGGCCGCGGCCCCGCCGGGGGTGGGCACGGACGGGGGGCAGCGGCCGCACGCGTCCCACGCCGCTCCCAGCCCGGCCCCGCGGCCGACACCGCGGCCGGCATCGTCATCCCGCGGGCAGGGAGCGGGGAAAGGCCACGGACAGGTTCCGCGTCCCGGCTGAATCGTGCGGGCTCAGGCGAGGGCACGGAGAGGCACAAACACTGCGGAGCCGCCGGAGCCCCGAGCGGGGCACCCCCGAGGGCAGGGAAAGCCCGTCCGAGCAGACCCGCAGCTCCCTCCAAAACCTCTCGCAAACTCCCCCGCCCCGTTCGGTAGCGAGCACCAAAAGCGGAGCGGTTGTTCCTCAAGTCATTCTTTCTACAAAAGGGTCTTTTCTTGCTTACCTTAGCTGTAATAGACAGGGAAAGATGAACATGCTGACTTGCAACCTTTTCATAGGAATCCTACCCCCCAAAAAAATCAGGAAATAAATATAAAAGACATCACAGGGAGATTTAAAAACGTCCTAGATGAACAAATACTCTTAATAAGTTGTCAACATAAATTCTGTGGGCACTTGTAAAGTTGCTTTTGAGTTGTCTATTTCTCATAATGTCACTTACAGCAGAGACAGTGCTAAGCTAACCTTGACTAGTTAACTGAAACACTTGTTTTCCTTTCCCCTTCTCTTTCTTTTTTTATAAATTTTAACTGCTTCTCACCAAGTTCTCATCTTACCCTCCCCCTGCTTATTATCCTGTCCTTTAATCATCATTCATCCCCAGAGGAGGGTGAAAATAGACAAGAAAATGAATCCTGTGCTGTTTGGTAACTGAGATCTCTGATGAAACTCACTGTGAGTTTTCTTTTTTTTATTTTCAAGATGGTTTTTTCTATTGTCTCCTGTTCTTAAACTCCACACAGGTGAGGTTTAGTGCATGATAAGTATTTGCTGCAAAGGTAGCATGTTCCTGGTTTTCCATAGAAACCCTGGGCTGAGGGGAACATTGCCTGGAGAAGAAGCCACTGAGCACACCTGATTTTATTTGCAATAACTTTCAGAGGCTCTCCTAAAATGACTTTCAACCACAGCCATCCTGGATTATTCCAGGAGAAATCACAACTTGCAATCGCCCAAAAAGCAGAATTTTTGAGGTATACTGGAGAGAAATACTGATCTACACATTGCAGAGGAGAGAGAAGTCTGCTCTCAAGCATCTGCTTATCAGCTCATCCAGTGAACTCTTCTTCTCAGTTCATTTTTACCCAGGAGTGGCCTTTCCTGGGGGAGAGGCTGTGTTCAGCACTGGAAGAGCCTCATGCTGCTCATATGAGTGAGGGTTTCACTTGAATCTGACATTTAAAAAAATCCTTTTGGATCACTACTCACAGCAGCTTGTAAGACTCTCACAGCCCTTACTTTTTTGGCAATTCAAGCATCAGTTTCAGAAGCCAGAGCCTCTCTCCTGTCTCTTCCCTAAGTTTGTGTGACCAGTCCAGGGATGAACGTGAGGTCTGGCTCAGCCTGCAAAGCCCCTTCAGCAGTTTCAAACAGCAGCAGTTCATCCGGGGCACCCTGCTGGACTCATTTGTCACTTCTGCTAATTTATGAGCTTTTAGAACTTTCATGACTTAACAGTCATACCCAGGTGAGGAACAAAAGCGAAATCCACTAAACCTCTATTATTATTTAGGTAAATTTAATGCTTGGATTAGGCAGCAGATTGCCACAACTCTGGGAGCCAGTTACATGAGTGTTGGGTCATTTTTCCTTTTGCTGCTCTTCAGCCAAGCTGTCCCCAGCCAGTGTGAGTAGAATTAGCTCTGGTCCAGCTCTGGGCTTGCCTGAAACTGTCAGCAACAGGGTGATGGTGCAGATGTTTCCTGGAGATTCAGAAACAAGCACAGAGCTTGTTAAATTCTCCCTGGGTACCCACATAAAACAGCTGCTTAACTTTATTTAATGTTTTTCAATCACTACTGACTGCTGCTGGAATCAAAGCAATGGCCAGCAAGGGAAAGATTTTGTGTCTCTATTCCCACCTGCTCCTCCCAGGAGACACTGGTTGGAGAAGGCCCTACTTGGTGCATATGAAGACTTAAAAATATAAATACTGAGTAGCACTTTGATCCAAATGATCTTAATTCAAGAAGAAATTAGCTGCTGGAAGACTGAGTTGAACAAAGCCCAGATCTTGCATTCAGAGATGAGCATTCTTTAACCTAAATAGTGCACACACTAGACCTGGAGAAAGGTTAGCTGAATTTACAAAATATATTGTAGTATGTGGATACAAATTGTACTCATATCACCCTCAGGAAGACTTTTCACATCTGCAAGCATGGGATTTACTAAACATGAAATCAGCTGAGGCATATTATCAGAAATAATGTCTAAAAGAGCTGTCAGATTTGTAAATAACTGTTTATACTAATAAGCTGAGATAAATTTAGCCTCAATGTAACCTTCTTGGAAAAGTCAAGGGTTCCTGGAAATCAAACAGCTCTGAAGTTTTTTATAGATCAGTGAAGCACATTGTTTAAATTATCATGTTGTGCATTCCATGAGGAAAACCACAGTAGTGACTACAAAATCACAGAGCAAAGAGTGGCAGCAGAAAAAAAACAATGCTAACATCTCCAAGGATCTCAAGCTCACTCTTGGATGATAAAGATCCATCAGCAGGGAGAAAGGATCAGTGAGAGAAATGATTTCTAGTCCCCAAAGGCAGAAAAAAAAAGAGGCCTAAACATTCAGCATTTGAATGTGGGCACTGGTTTTTTGACTGTAGATTATAGTCACTGCAGCTGGCCTTCAGTGCCTGGCAGATTCAGCAGGGCTGATCTCAAAAAGCACATCAATGCCCTTGTGCACGTTGACTTGTGAACTATTTTTCCAATGGCAGCCACAGAGCATCCCTGGGTATCAGGTCACTGGTGAAGTATGTGAGGAAACTTGGACACTGGCAGGGAAAAGGAAAATCAAAAAAGCCTGGGGAGAAATGGGCTACATACCACCACGTATGAAAGTCTGAATTTAAATGACTCGTTTGAGGGGGCTCATTCAGGCTGGACACACAGGGCAGTGCAGGAGGGTGTAAATGAGAAGGATTTGCTATGCAGTGCTGCTGCTTCCCGGGATCTGCAGCTCATGCACTGGCTGCAGGGTGCTCAGAAGGCAGGAGCAGGCACTGCTGCTCCCCTGGCATCTCCCCTCTCAGGCACTGATGCACCAGCACAGCCTCTCTCCCAGCCAGGAGAGCCCAACTCCACCCCTGTTCCAGGATGGAACCTGCAGGAGGGATTTCTGCTCTGCAGGAGATCGGGCAGCAGCCTCTCAAGAGGCAGCCTCGTGTCATCCACAGGCTTTAGGAGTGCTGGAAAACCATCCTCTGGTTGTTCCATCTTCCCCTCCCAGCCCCCTCCTGCTCAGAGCCTGTTCAGGCTCTGCTCCCCTTTCCCTCCCTCCCCAGTGATCCCTCTCTGCATCTCCCCAGAGCAGGTTTTAGCTGGAACCCCCCCAGATTTTACAACAAAATGGCTCTTTTTGGAGAGATGAGGAAGACAGGAAAGAAAGAGAAGTACCAAACCTGCTGCCAGGGATCCAAGCAGAAGCTGTCACCTGCACAGTCCCCAGCCCCAGGAGCTGTGGGTAATTTAAACTCAGTGTGATGCTGCCAATAACTGTGTTATTTAATCTGCAGAGCTCATGCAGTGACTTTTTATGGGGTTTTTCCAGTTCCACCCACTCACTCCCACAGGATCAGAGAAAGAAAATTTTCCCGCAAAGAATACTTGGAGTGACCTTCCTCTTCCTGCTCTGCCAATCCAAAGGCCATTTACTGGATCCTAAATCACCCTGGAAATCGCTCAAGCAGGGAAACCTAAAATTTCCCCCCTTTTCTTTCTGGGATTTCCATCTGCCAGAGATACGGGGCAGGAGAGAGATTACTGCCCTGCCAACACTTCCCTCCAGAGTGGGTAGAGAGCCAAACTGCAGAGGATGATGAGAATAAATTATAGCTGAGAGGAGAGCTCTGAGGAAAGGAAAATGCATCCTCCGAGTGCCTCATCCCTGCGGCACAGCAGAGCAGTGCCAGGAAATCCACAGCAAACTAACAAGACTCTTTCTTTGAAACCTAATCTACACCAACAAATGTGGAATACCTCAAAATTTCTGATCATTTCACTGACAACTGTAGAGACTGGATGTACTCCTGAATTTTATATTCTAGCCCATGTGTATAAAAACCTTAGCTGATTGCTAAGGGCCTGCTATATGAAATGGCTCATAAAGTAGTAAGTCAGCACAAAAATAGAGTGGGCCATTGCCTCCCAATTTAGGCTTTATTTGCATATGCGTATTTTTTACTACTGTATAGCTTTAGTTCTTTCACTCCACACTGGATGGACATTTTAGGCCCTCAGAATAAAAAAAACAAACTGAATATGTGAATCAAAAGAAAAGTCATGGAGAAAATGACAGCACTTTTCATGTTAAAGATGGCTTTGACATATTAATTAGCATCTCAGAGATGAAATAAAGCCAGTGATGCCGAATGATTCATTAGAATGAAATTAATCTGAGGAATAATTAATTCTTAAGGGATGAAGAAAAAGAATACAAATAGATATATTAGCAGCAAAACTCTTCACCGATGAGTGTGACAGTGATTTCTAGCAGCAGTGGATGAGACTGCAGATAATACAATTTTCTTAGCAGATGGCTTGGTAGGTGGCACTCTCCTTCCTAAGCTGCTCTTACAGATTTACTCCTGAGCTGCATGCCAGCATCAAATAGATCCTTACCCATATTCCAGCCCAGCCCCTGATTGATGGATGGAGAAGAAATTTTTAATAGAAGAACAGTTTAACAGCAGATTTGATGCTTTTCTGGTGCAGGACATGTGATGATGAAGTGTGTGCTTGGTACCTACAGCAAGCAGACAATAGTTCACCCTACATTTGGTTATTAAATCCACATTATTACACATCCAGCATGGTCAGGCTCCACAGCCCTGCCATTGGCAGGCTACAAATCCTCAAATTAAAGATAACTAAACTAATACTTACCAAAAATTAGAAGCATCACTTCTCGCTCGTAGTGAAAACTGGCAGCAGGATTTCAGAGCTGCACCCCAGGGAGCCACAGGAGCCCAGCCAGGCCTCTCTGCAAGGGGAGCAGCCCCACGGTGCCCACGGAGCACAGCAGGTCCAGCTACAGCACACAGGGTCAGTCCAGCAATGACCAGACCACTCCAAATGTGCCAGTCCTGCAGCTCTGCTGGCTCAGGCAGCATTTTCCCATCTGCAGCTCCCCACACAGCCCTGCTGTTGTTGAGATGTTGAAGTTCCACCTTTAGTTTCTGGGATTAAACTCTTCTCCAAGGCTGCTTGTCAAAGTCAAATCACACAGCCTAGGCTTGACAGCAGTGAGGAACATCCCACCAAGTTCAATAAAACACTGGAACAATATTCCAAACAAGAATCTGTACCAAGGTCTAAGCCTTGGGCTGTTTCACTCCTCCTGACGTAACTTGCATTCACACTTTTGAAAAACCCTGTGATCCAACTGCCCCAAACTATGATGATAACTCTCACCCTTGTTCACCTGGATCTGTTATCCTGTCCCAGCCTCCGTGCCTGGCCCACCACATCAGGCAGGACTGTTTCTTCCCCCTAACATGAGTAACTTCTCCCTCTTTGCGTCCTGCTTTGATGTCCTTGGCTTTTCCCTGCCCCGTTGCTGAGACAGTCTCTAACAGGCTGTACTTTCCCAGGCTGGAACTGTTCCCTGAGTTTCATTATCCACTTGTCAACATCTGTCCCAAGGTCGGGGGCCTTCCAAGGCAGCCAGTTCTTCCTGCTCCCTTCCCACAGAGCTTGTCAGGGCTCAGCTCCACCAAGACAGGCATCCAGAGACTCTTCTCAGTCCATCAAACCAGTCCTCTCCATCTAGGAGAGGCTAAAAGTAGGAATGTCTTCCAGGTACAAGTTCCATGTCAGTAGAAAGTTCCCTGGTGCCTTCCAGTAATTGTGTACTATTTACAGGAATTCCCTTCTGCTTTCCAAATTTTCCCTTCTGTTCTTTAGAAATTTCCCACAGTTTTCTAAGAGCTGTGCATTTCCTTCTAGGATTTCTCCACTGCTTCATAGCAATTCCTCCTCACTTCATATCAAATTCCCTCCAGCTTCCTGGGAATTTGCAGGCAATTTTTTCAGAACTCACATTTTGCTTTCCTGGGGTTCTCCCACAGCTTTCTAAGAATTCAATTTTCCTATCTAAGGATTTCCAATAATTCTTCCATGAGTTCCCTGTAGTTTTCTAGGACTTTCCCGTGTTTTTCTAGACATTTTCCATACCTTTCCAGGAACTTCCTGCTGCTATGAATCTCTCACTGCTCTCTAGGCACTTCTGTCAGCTTTCAGGTGTATCCACCAGGTTGTGGCACAGTGTCAAGGGTTTTTCCATGCTGGCTGTGCTGCTGCGTGTTGTGATGTGCCCAGCTGTCCTCTGGTGTCCTGTTTTGTCATATATGACAGATTTTGTCATTGCTGGGCTGACACACCCCATTCTCATATTTTTAACTATTTTATAAAGCCACAGGAAAGGCTCAGGAGGTGAAAGCAAAAGGATTAATCAATATCTCGTCCCTAGATGCTGATGAAAAAAAATTGTCAGGTCTGTTTGAAGGAGTTGTGAGAGCCTGTGTCCTGTGGTGTGTTCCCACACCTCCTCTTGCCCCTACAAGTATGTTTTGACATCCCAGATCAGTCTGCTGGTGAAGGGTCTTGCTGCCAACAGCAGCTGGCATGGATCTTTCATGGCAGCAAGTATCCCACACGAGACATTTATAAAATAGCCACATCATAGAGGAAATGGTTTCCTAATCCCCTTGAAAGGCTGATTTATCCCTTTAAACACAGCTTTATGTCCCTTCTAAATGCAGATTGGCTTTTCATCTTCATTCCCTTCCATTCTTATCTGATATAACCCTGCATCTAGAGAAGGAGGAAAATTGAGTATGCATTAATTTAGCTTGGCACAGCAGAGCATGAGTAACCTAGAACTGAGTTCAAATATTGCAGATGGAGCCAAAGCATTTAAGTGATTTTGTAAGCAACACTCTATCAGTTTATGTAAGAGTTTCATTACAATTTATAGTGCCAAAAAATGTTGTGTTACTCGCCTGTTTGATCAAATTTCCCAAGATAGTAGTTTATTCCTTATCAGCTGAGACTGGGAAAACAGGGTGGTGGTTTTTGATGTACTGACACAGACTCACAGAAATCGCTGGCTCATTTACAAAAACAATCCTTGAACTCCCTCAGACTGTACCAATATCCCAGTCTGAAGTTTGGATCTTCTACATAAAATTAATGTATGTTACGTCAGGAAACCACAGGAAAGGCTGGATATACATAGCTCACCTCGCCCAGCATTCTGCTCCTGATAGCAAAACCCAGCACAGAGCCTTCACAGGCACCTCCCATCGAGTGCTAAGGAATAATTCCCAGAAATGTTGCTGGCTTTTTCTGGCAAACCCCTGATGACAGCCAGCTTGGTGCCAAGGCCTGTTCCTGACATCATATTCCAGAGTCAGCTGCTGAGAACACCCCAGATCCTTGCATGTGCCTTTGGGAACATCATCACATCATTCCCCACTGCTCTACAACTACTTTTTTTCATGGAGCAGAAAAGCCTTGACATCTCCCACGTTTGCCTTCACTCTGACTGCACTGTTTTCAGCCCAGGCTTTGATATTCCTGGTCCTGCAGTGCCACTTACTGGACATTTCTGTTCACAAAAGCATGTGCAGCAGCTCTTCATTTACTCAGTTGATTCTCAGGGCTAATTTGAAATGGAGAAAACAAAACACACCAATGTTCACTTAGGAATACAGGAAAGCAAATACAGTAAAGCTTATTTCTTAGATGAGGCAGTAATTGTGGAGGAACAGAAATCCTCCTTTTCTGGTCAGCGTAGGGAAGAATTTGCCCTGTAATAGTCTGGGAATTCTTCCAGATGGAGACATGCAGATGGTTAAATTCCTCCCTAGTTCAACACATGTATATGGGAGTTTGCAGGATTTATTAATATATCCCTTGGGAAACAAGGCAACTGAAAGGAATGCTTCAAAAGGAGCTGGGGTGGGGTTTATTTGATTAATCCAAACATACATTTTTAATAGAGACAAAAACATTCTAGTTTGAAAATTAGTGCAGATGAAGACATAGAGTCAGATGTCAAATATCCTTTGTGACTACACATATTCACCCATTTGCCTTTCAGTTTGTAGCTCACGAGTAACTGGTGGTGATTGCTCAGAACCATCTCAAGGTTCTCAGGATTCATGGCAAAATATCAGATTTGTTACTCAGCAATGGGAGAAATGACTCGTCCAGTGAAAGAGAAGTTATGTAGCAAAAACATCTGCACTGAGCACAGAGCAAACTATTAACTCATGCAGCTTTGCATGTAGTCACTCAGAGAAAGAATTTAGGTATTCATATATCCACATTAAATACTCTGCAAGCAGAATTTCAACTGTGACGTGAAGAAAAGTCCACGTGTGGTTTTAAATCAGATTAACAAGTTGGTATCTTTGATATACAAGGAAATTATTACAGGCAGAACACATCAGTCCTCAGAATGCAAACCATACAAAACAACACCAGTTATACCCTACAACAACTAATTTATTTCTCTGTACAACATCCAGCTGTTCCCATTTCCTGAACAAGGTGTTTTTCCTGCTCAGTCATTGCCATGTTTTTTAGCAACAAGTGTTATGGCCAGATACCACCACAAATGTATCAGTGTTGGATCTGTCAGTGGTCATGGAGACTGGGATCTGACTGACAAGATTAAAAAGAAATAGACATTAGCAGGGAAATGTATAAATTGTGCACAAATTTTATTGTGCAGTGCAAGGATATCAGTGCCAGTTTTTATTCTTTCATGATGGACTCTCACTTGGTGTATTTGCACCTGTAATTGTCATATTTATATCTCTAAGATTTAAATTGTGGGGCCACAGGGGAAATAGAACAGGAGACATCTGAGATTGGATGTGGCTGTGTCAGAATGAAGGTTGACGCTTAATTTTTTATTAAAAATCGTGAACTGAGTTGGCTTTTGGTTAAAAACTGAAAACAAACTCCAGCCTACACAATTCTATTTTATGAAAAAAAATACATATAATTTCATAGAAGTTGAGTATTAACAGCAAAGCTTTCATCAGTAAGTGCAACTCCACAAACACTTGATACCTGGGTAGAGTCATGGCTTTTTAATATAAAATTCCCATTCAGTATCCTGCAATGAGCAGGGAGAGGGAGGTCAGTCCTGTGTCCAAAGAGCTGAAGAGTAGTATTGCTCTGCTTGCACAGCTGCCCCTGCTCCAGGGATGAGACCTGTGGATGGAGCAGTGATCTTACAATGGGAATTTCAACAGAGGAGCTGGGCTGGGCTATAGATGGCATTTGCAATCTGTCTCTGTGTTATTCTGGTCCTCAAGAGAGCTGAACGAGCACAGTTTGCGGGCTATAAAGGGGCCACAGCACCGCGGTGTCTGCACGCGTGTCCCCCTGCTCCCAGGGGACTCTGGGATGGGATGGGATGGGATGGGATGGGATGGGATGGGATGGGATGGGATGGGATGGGATGGGATGGGATGGGATGGGATTAGGCTTGGGTTTGGGTTTGGGTTTGGGTTTGGGTTTGGGTTCGGGTTCAGGTTCAGGTTCGTGTTCGGGTTCGGGTTCGGGTTCGGGTTCAGACCTGACCGTGCCAGGTCGGGTCGGGCTCGGTCCGGTCCGGTCCTGTCCGCAGCAGTCGGGTCGGCTCAGCCCGCCCCGGCCCCCGGCCGGTACCGCCCCGGGTTGTGGCCCCACCGATCCCAAAGATTCCCATCACTGTGCTCCCCCCGTGCCTGCCCGGGGACAGTGTCACCTGCCGGGACACCTGGAATTAGCGGAGCCCAGGCACGAGTGAGCAGGTTGCACAGGACTGATGCGAACCTCAGGGGAAGTAAAAAAAAACAAACTAGAAGGTTTGAAATTCCAAAGTGTTTCTACTGTCGCAGCAGCTCAGCCATTCTGGGAATAACAGAAAGAAGGAAAACGACAGTGGGGAGGNGTCTTCGGGTTCGGGTTCGGGTTCGGGTTCAGACCTGACCGTGCCAGGTCGGGTCGGGCTCGGTCCGGTCCGGTCCTGTCCGCAGCAGTCGGGTCGGCTCAGCCCGCCCCGGCCCCCGGCCGGTACCGCCCCGGGTTGTGGCCCCACCGATCCCAAAGATTCCCATCACTGTGCTCCCCCCGTGCCTGCCCGGGGACAGTGTCACCTGCCGGGACACCTGGAATTAGCGGAGCCCAGGCACGAGTGAGCAGGTTGCACAGGACTGATGCGAACCTCAGGGGAAGTAAAAAAAAACAAACTAGAAGGTTTGAAATTCCAAAGTGTTTCTACTGTCGCAGCAGCTCAGCCATTCTGGGAATAACAGAAAGAAGGAAAACGACAGTGGGGAGGCCACCATTTGTCCCTGTGCCGGGTTCCTCCTCCTCCATAGCTGCATCCAGAACATCAGTACCGGGTGCCAGCAGCTTTGAATTGCTGAAATAGAGATGAAGACACATCCTGCCGAGAACTGTGCGCTCAGGTGCGAGCGGTGTGACAAGCCTTGTACCTGAGCGACCTTCAGAGCCGCCTCCTGAGCTGACGGCGCTGTCCTCGCACTCGGCAATTTGTTGTCCCTCATCGCCAGGTTCGGGGGCGTTAGTGTGCCTTGGCTTTCAGATAATAACCCTGAAACAACAATCCCAATCCAGTGCAGCCTGGAGGAGATTGACGGGAGACCTCACCACGGTCCCTGTATGGGCCATTCGGGGCCACACTGNCAACGAGCGAGGCTCTTCCGGGCAGCGGGGCCAGGGCGGCGCGAGGCCGGCGGCCGGGTGAGTACCGGGGCTGGGGCCGGGCAGCCCCCGCGGGGATGGGCTGCGGCCGGGGACGGGCGAAGGAGCCAGTGCCGGTGGCACTCTCAATGCTGTTCTGACGACCAGGCAGGCACCCAGCTCCATCTGCCACCTCAGTCCCCTCCACAGGGACCCAGCGCCCCGTGGTGCTCTAGCCCCTTCACAGGGGAGCAGCCCCCGTGTCGCGTCGGCCCCTCCGCCCCATCTGTCACCTCTGTTACCCCTGCAGAGGCCCTGATCTGTTTGTGAGCTCTTTTCCCTTCTCGGGGGTGCTCCAGCCCCTCCACAGGGACCCAGCCCCATCTGTCACCACAGGCCCCTCCACAGGGACCCAGCCCCATCTGCCACCCCAGGCCTCTCCACAGGGNAGTCTGTGATTCTGTGATTCTGTGATTTTGTGATTCTGTGATTGTGTGTTTCTGTGATTCTGTGTTTCTGTGATTCTGTGGGCTGCAGCTTCCTCAGGAGGGGCAGCGGAGGGGGAGCACCGATCTCTGCCCTCTGTGACCAGTGATAGGACTCGAGAGAATCGCTGGAGTTGTGTCAGGGGAGAAAATTAGGAAAAGGTTCTTCACTCAAAGGGTGGTTGGGCTCCTCAGGGAAGCCGAACAGAGCTCACAAGGAGCGTTTGTTTGGCAAACGCTCTCGGCACACGGTGGGATTGTTGGGGCTGTGAGGGGCTAGGAGTGGGACCCAGACGATCCCAGCAGGTTCCCCCCAGCACAGGACATTCCATGAAATAATTACCAGCAGCAACTGTGCGAGAAACGCGAGCCACCCCGAGCCGAGCCGAGCCGGGTTTCAGGGCAGCGGGCTGAGGGAGGTGCGGACGACCCCGGGCGCTGCNTCCACAGGGACCCAGCCCCATCTGCCACCCCAGGCCTCTCCACAGGGGACCAGCCCCGCGTGTCACCTCCGTTACCCTGCACAGCCCCTGATCTATTTGTCACCCTGTCTCTCCACAGGGTCCAGCCCCATGTGTCAACCCATCCCCTCCACAGGGGCCTAGCTCTGTGTGTCACCCCTGTCACCTCCCCAGGGTCCCAGCCCCAGGTGCCACCCTGTCCCTGTGGAAGCAGGGCTGGACGCTGGCAGCGTGGGGCTGTCACAGCCCCCTCCTCCCTGCACACTACAGCTCCCTGCTTCCCCACCCGCTCCCAAAACCTGCCCCTGACCACTCGCTGTCCCCTGAGCAGGGCTGTCTGTGTCACAGGGATTGCGTGACAGCGGCACCAATTCCAGGCCTGCAAGAGACAAGCCTCCCTGCTGCAGGGTCATCATTTCCAGGGGAGGAACACGCCAAATAATTCCAAGGTCAGACACCTGGTAGTCAGAGACAGAATTTTAAATATGTGTATTAATAATTTTTTTAAATTTATTGAATTATAAATAATCTATTGTTATTATACTGGTGGGCAGGGTGAAGATTGGCTTAGTACCAATGTGCAATTAAATATCACCTGGATGGAAAAATATATATGAAATAGTGAAAAAGTACAGAAGAGAGCTGTGAACACACCTGGGGTAGAGCCAAAGCTACTGCAGTTTATTGGTGGGGGTTAAAACACAAGGAGCAGAAACAAGCTTGCAGCAATCAGGACTGAAATAAGAGGTTGCACTAACCTTGGTTAACAAAGGAGGTTTATTTTCCTTAATGTGGAGATGAGGTGAGCTCGTGCGGTGTCTCTGGATGTGCCTCGTGCAGTGGGAGAGGAGGTGGCAAAGCAAAGCTGACAGAGCTGAGCTGGCTGCAGGGACCTCTAACATCTGGAGCTGGCTTTAATGCAAAATGATGAAATCTCTGGTCAAGTTACATGCCAAAGATGGCTCCTGTTTTGAGGAGAGAGCCCCAGCAGCAGGCTCATCTCACCCAGGCTGCTGCTTTTGTTGCTAGGCTACAAGTGGGATGTACATTTAGAAGCAAAAAAAAAGAAAGAAAAACCAAGCATCTTGTAGTGTTGCCATGCTTTGCCTTCTCCAGCATTCCATTTAGGATTGCAGTAGGAAAAATCATAGTGCACACAAAGATTGGTTTTTTTCCCCCCTCTAGTAATTTAAATAGGCATTTTACTGGTGGAAGGTGCTTTGGGAAAGAAAAACTTGGCAAGTGGCTTTAACATTTGGTGTAAGTACATTGCATCAGACTCTCAGTCATCAGCTGTGCTGCTTATTTCAAACTGTGGCAGCAAATGTACTGCAAATAGAGGAATACCACTGCTTACAGACCCTGGTAAGTCTCACATGTGCTCTTTTGCCACCACACAAAAGGGCTTTTTTCCCCAAAAAAGTCTATTAGTTCTTCCCATTTGAACTAATTAACTGCCATGACTGACATCCCTGGAGAAGGCCTTGTGTTCCTTTCTTTTCCAGAGCAATTAAAACATGGATTTGCCTTTCCGCTGTTGCTTTGCCAATGTGTTGTAGTTTTAAAGTAGAACAGGTCACTTTTTCCTAATCAGAGGGAGGTTTATTTCCTGTCTTTTCTCCTAAGCCAACATAGCAGCCCTTTGGGTGGGCATTGTGGAAAATTGGGCGTTGGAAAAGAAAAATCTTGAGTTTGTTCAGACAAAAGAGCCCCAAAAAAGAAACAATGTGTTGGTTGAGGAATAAAGAGGCCTCGCAGAACTCTGGAGTATTTCTCTATCAAAGTGGCATGGGAAATGTTTCAAAAGAACTCAGCTCTGCAAAAACAAGCAGCCGTGGGCACTTTGGTTTACAAGAGAAGGAAGAAGAGAAGCTGTTCTCCCCATTTTATACCAGCAGGTACTTTTCTCAACCTCAAGATTTTCCAGGCTGTATCTCATTTCCCAGTACCAGGCACTGACAGCTGGACATCAGGTTGTTAAGGGACTGCTTTAAAGAGTGGAAATATAGGGGTCTAAGTGTGTCAAATCTTACTTTTGTCTCTCCCAGTGAATCTGCACATGAAATAGCAGCAGCACCTAGCTCTAACTTTTGAACTATTCCTATTCTAAAGAATCCTAAAGGATTTTGTGAACAAAGAGGTTCTGCTGTTATCTTCTATTTTTACTGGGTTTTCAGGGAAAAGCCTCACTCTTGTTCTTTTAAAAAAGAATTCTTAGTTGCCTCTAGAAGATTTTGTGAATCATTATCTGACCTGAACATCACCAGAACTTACGGGTCTAAGTCCTGGTAAAGGACACCACAAAAGTTTCACCTTTCTTTCAGCATTTGTGCAGGCTGGTTGGAATTCTGTTTTAAGCTGGATTACCCATCTCATCCCATGCTTTGTAACAGGAGGTTGCAGGTTGCAGTTTGGGAGTTGGACACCAAGAAGTCAAATGTCACAGTGAGCATTATCACAATTATATCTGCTCTACTTTTGGATGTGGAATTCTCTTTACACTTCTCCCTGGGTTCACAGTTACATCATCGTGAAATTTTATTTTCTGTCACTCTAGTCCCAGTTTTAGCTGATACTGTAAAGAAACTGATGAAAATTCTTAATTTTGGAGTGGAGTTTTTCAAGGCTTGGGTTAAAATACAGGGTGTCAGTAACAGAAGAAAATATATATGGTTCCAAAGAAGGTGGCAAAGCTGCATTTCATCATTTGTTCACTGCTGCATGAGTTTAAGTTGCCCGGAATTTCCCAGATCATTTGCCCATCTGGATTATTCAATCATGCAACACAGTTTAAAATAAGTGATCAGATATCTGGGTTGTTCAAAATTGAGTGAAATAAATTAAATAGTCATTGCTACTCTTCTAGCTGTTGCTTTGGTTTGAAAAGTGGTTGCATGACCTTCAAATGTGATGTTTAAAAGATGAACTTTGTAAAGAAACAGCAGAGAGTTGAATTCCTGATAACTCCTGAATCTGCATTTTGTATAATTGTTGCAACTTCTGCTGTTAACCTTTAAACAAGGTTTAAAGTCTTCTGCTCTTGCTGGTTCTGTGGAAAATCTAAATGTAGCCTTTGTACCAAAACTGTTGATCAGACTTTGCGCAGGTTTTGTATGTAATTGTTGTTATGGGAGGCCACTCTCACTTATTCTGAAGCCCTTTATTCCCCCCAGTTAATATCAGTATTAAACTTTAGAGCGTGAACTGGCAGATGATCCCATCTGATTAGAGAGGGCAAGAAATTTGCCATGGGCAGGGACACCTTCCACTAAACCAGGGTACTCCAGGCCCCATCCAGCCTGGCCTTAGACACTTCCAGGGATGGGGCAGCCACAGCTTCTCTGGGCAATCTGGGTGCCTCACCACCCTCACAGGGAAGGACTTTTTCCTAATATCCACTCTAACCCTGCTCTGTTTTGGTTTGAAGCCATTCCCACTACTCCTCTCACTCCAGGCCCTTGTAAAAAGTCTCTCTTCATCTTTCCTGTGAGCTCCCTTCAAGCACTGGAAGGCCACAGTGAGTCTGAACAATCCCAATTCTCTCAGCTTTTCCTCACTGGAGGAAAACACAGCCACGTGTTGAGGAAAAACTTCATGAACTTACCATCAGTTATGATCTGAAAGCTTGGTACATGGGAGGAGCCACACATGGATAATCAAACCTCTGTGAGAGTGCTGGGGAGACAAACAGTGCCAAAAAAGGTCCCTGGTCACGGGAAGGGCAGCCCCGGTATTGTTCAGTGGCTGGAGCGCGGCGGGGCTCGGCCAGACAATCCCGCAGCACGAGGCAGGATTTAGCTGCTCTTCTCCGAGGGCAGTTTGGATACAGCTGCTCTAGTTTGGAAACTGGAGGGGTTTAGTGATATGAATGTGCCAGAGAGCATTGTCCTTCATTGCTGATTTAATTTGCTAGGGAAAACAGCTGCAGGGTTTCCAGGTACGAGTGGTTCTATTAAGTACCTTCCTAATTGATCTGTTATGTGAAATAGTGGAAATACGGATAATTTTCTCCCTTCCTGCGTGTTTTCCATGAGAGTTGTTAATTGTTTGACTGTGTTACTGTGTCGTTCTTTATCCTTTCCAGTACTGCTGATCCTCCCGTGTGAACATAACCTCAAAGTGACATTTCAGTATATTACAACAATTGATGTGTTTGTAAAATTCATTGTTTCCCAAATCCCCTGTTAATGGCTTTGTTTGTGGAGAAGAGCAACTGCTTAGGCAATTTTGCTGCTTCCACCATAAAATTCAAGGTGCTGTTGATTAAAAGTTTTATCCTGTTTCAGGATTAGTTGGTATTTTCTGGATAGCAGCAGGTGGGAACAATAAATTCAGATGTTTATATATTAATTAATTAATGACTAGATAGTTTGCCTTCATTAGTTGATTGTAACAAAGCAAACAGTTTCATCTTTGTCTTTATCTTTATTGTGCTTTTGCTTTCCAGTTCTCTTGCAAACTTTATATTTATCTCAAGGTTCAGATGGATTTATTTAAATTTGATTTAGTCCTAATGTCCTTTATTTTTTCTGTACCCAACTCGATTATGGATAATGAGAACTTAAATCTTGGGCACACTTAGTACAGATGGAAAATTAGATCACTGAAAGTAGTGGAGTTCCACCCTTGCCAAAGCATTGTAGTTAAAATAATAATTAAATCTTAAGTAGTTTTATTACAGTGCTTTTATTATTGAGTATTTGAATGGATTATGCAAACAGCAGCACCCCTCTGAAATTGTATCTGAAAATTAAGGTGACAGGTAGGTAAAAATAGTGTTGCAGCAACTTAAATTGAGGGTGTTGCACCTCTTTCTTACAGTTTTACAGTCCCACTGTTTTAATAAAAAATGAAACTAAAAAAAAAGCCAGATAGTTTATGATGATGACTCTATGGCTGTTAGACAATATTTTGATGAAACCTTTTTTGTGAAGTGGCCACTTTTACTTTATAGTTGGATGTTTTGTTTTATAAGGGGATCCCTTTTAAGTATATCAGCACTTTATTAGCTTATGTTTTTACTTTATGGGATTTATTTCCATCTTCAGCATTTACTACGGGGGTCTGATGAGTCATGAGTAGCATCATGCTGTCTCTTTAAAACAAGAAATGGGGCTTTTGTTGTAAAAATATTTTGCTGGAAAACTTCTAAGTTTTCAAGACAGAAATTCCCTGGTTCTCTTAGGCACTGTTGTAACAGGTCTGTGATTCAGAGTCCCGTGACTGGCAAACTCAGCCGCCTTTTTTACTTCACTGCAAGTTTTATGTGTCTCCAAATCATATTATTCTCAACTTTTGTACAATCCCTTGTGTGTGTGACATCTGTTCTTTCTCTGTTGGCATTGGTGGTCTGTCTGGTTTAAGTTCTTTAGAACAGCATTGTTCTTACTTACCTGCTAAAAGGGCAAGTCAGCCACATAATTGAGAGAAGAAAATAGGTTTGTGTACTTAAATAGCTGTCACCTAAAATTTAAACCCATTTTTACAGGAGATTTAACCCTTTTGCAGGGTGGGCAGCTGTCCCACCCCCCATCCTATGCAGGACTTAATGTCCTTTATTAAGATTAGTAATAGTGGAGTCCATGTTCTCAGTTCCTATCTTTCTAAACAGACACAGACATTTCAAGCATGATTTTTTGTGGTAGCACATGAATTAATGGATGTTTTCCATTTTCCTGCTAGGCTGCTTTTTGCTGCTGCAGCAGCACTAACTCTGTTTTGTAGTTTTTTGAGGAGGAAGAGAGACCAAAGCCTGTGCTGACCTGTCTCTGGTAGCTGAGTCTGGCTAGGATGGGTAACAGCAGGGGGAAGGGCATGGAAACACCTGGGAAATCTGTTCCAGGGCTCAGGCACTGCCCAGGGCAGGAGTTCTGCCTCCTGTGAGGGGAATTGCTGGGCTCAGTCCCTGCCCCTGGCTCTGCTGCCATTGCTGGGCCCCGGGGCAGAGCTGGGCCTGCTCTGACCTCCCTGCACCCAGGAACAGACAGGGACACGCAGGGACAGACAGGGACACCCAGGGACACCCAGGGAGGGCTGAGGCCTCTCTCAGCTGGGGCTCCTCTCCAGGCTGAGCAGCCCCAGCTCCCTCAGCCTTTCCTGGGCATCGAGATGCTCCAGGCCCTTGCTCAGCTCCAGGAGCTCCTGTCCCTGCTGTGCTGAGGATCCAGAGCTGGACACAGCACCCCAGAGAGGCCTCAAAGGGTTGAGCAGAGAGGCAGAATCACTCCCTGACCTGCTAAAAAAGCTCCTCCCAGTGCACCCCAAGATCCAGTTGGCATTCTTGGTCACCAGGACACTCTGCTGGTCATGAAGAGCTCATTGTCCAGCAGCCTCCAGAGCTGCTCTCCAGCAGGTCACCCCAGCTGTGCAGCTGCAGGGCTTTATTTCCCTCCTGTACAATCTTTCTGCTGCATTAGTTTCCTGCCAAGATAGTAAATTCCATCAGCACACCTGGGTCAAGGAACATCGGAGCAGACGATGAGGAGATAAAGCAGGGAGGGGATAAGGACAGGATGTGAATGTGTTTAATCTCCTGTGTTCTGTACATTCACCTTTTCTGGTTGTTTCAGACTGAAACAATCCTGAATTGAACCATCTGCAGTGAAGCAGATCCTTAATGCTTAGATTTGTTATTACTGAGGGCCTTGGGTTTGAAGACAGAGGTATCAGAAGTAAATAAAAGGAATTCACAGAGAACTCAGTAGTGTATGTTCTAATCAGAGTGAAAAGAAAGAATTATCCAGAATGAAAAGAAAGAAGAAAGTTTCTATGGATGCACTGCTTTATTCAGCATTCATTAGACAGCTTTAACCAGATTATCATAAGCTATCCTAAAGCTGCTTCAATCTTTCTTAATGAAACGGATAATTTAATTATAAAAAATTTACACTTGAACTTTCCTGCAAATAAGGGAAACAGCCACAGAACAAGTTACCAGCCCTAATGTCCTGATTTTTATCTTTATTTTGGTGGAAAAGAGGGTTTGAATAAATGAGTGCACTTCCCTTCAGAGGGCTTTGCAAAACCAGCAGTTCCCATTTTAGACCAGAAGATGGACTAGTAATTCACAACACAGCACTGTTCACAGGAGGGTGTTTTCAATGGCAAAGTACTAAGAAAAGGAAAAGAAACCTAAAGATGTGCATGAGAAATGTGTTCTCCAAATCTGTCCTGAGTCTTTTTTCATTTCCATGGTCTGTGTTCATCCTTCAGTGTGCCTGGTTGAGAGATGTACACATGAAAATAATCCTGCTAATAAACAGTGCTGTGGAAAAATGAACTTAACAGTGAGGGAAATGTGAGTGGAAAAAGGGTAAAAGATTAGTTTCCCCTACTGTACCAGAGTTATTAGTGTTCTGGTATCATAAAACCACAGAATTATTTGGGTTGGGAGGAACCTTAAAGATAATCTAAAACTGGATCTTTATTTATAAATATATAAATATATAAAAATGGATTTATATAGATCCAATTTCTTTCTGCCATTTGAACAAGCATTATTTGGAGGAGGATGGTTTTTTCCACTGGTTGTTGAATATGTTGCAGAAATTTCTTTTAAGAAAATTAAAATCCATATACTTGTGCTATGGAGGGACTGTCCTTTTTTTATTAGATGTTGAAGTAAACTTAGTCATCCTGACATAATTTTTACTTTTCCGGGCTTTATGCCCCATAAATGCACAACTCTTCAGTGTCCTTCAGAGTAGTTCTTTAACCACCTTTGAAGTATCATTAGGAGATCTGGTCATGTGTTCATAATGTAGCAAATTGTTGCATTATATAATCTCTGTTTTGTTAAAACATGGATTTAGAGAAACAACATTTATTAAAATTAATTGGTAGGTTTGTGTTTCTAATTTTTGGTTTGTTTTGCTATGCCAGAGAAGTTAACTGGATTTTATTAAATATTTCATCTGTCACTGCACTTAATAGCACTTCAGGCATCTCTTGCAATAGTTGATTTCTCATTCCCTTCAATACATTATTTTCAACAAACAGTAATTCATCACTGAAGTAAAGCACTTTCTGAGTAGTATGTTGTCGTTTGGTATGTCTGTTTATTAATAAACTTCTATGCTTCCTTAGCATCTGCCTCATCCTCAGGTATTTGTACAAATGTAATAAATAATGTATAAAAAATGTGTACATGTTTGGGGGCACTGGACACAGAAGCATTTCTGAAGACCTACCCCTGTACTGCATATTCTTTGGTGTTTGTTCTCTGGGTTTTTCACTCTAAATGTAGCCACTTTGCATCTTGCAGGTTCTAAATACATTAGGAAATGAGTGGAGTTTTGAATTGCAAATGTTGATGTTTTCTTGGCAGAGCTTTTGAAGATGGCACCAGATATCCCATTAAATATTAATATCAAGGAGCCCCGATGGGATCAAAGCACTTTTGTTGGACGAGCCAACCACTTCTTCACTGTAACAGACCCCAGGAATATTTTGTTATCTGATGCCAAACTGGAAAATGCAAGAAAAATTGTGCATGATTACAGGTATGACTGGCCCCAAAAAGGCCAAGTCAATGATAAATGTGGTGATATATTTAAAAGGAAATTCTTAAAACACTGTATTCATTGCAATACTTCTTGTTCCCACTTCAGAGCTTGAAACCCTTGTATTTTTAATCAAATTTGCTAATGGATGGGGAAGTTATGTCCCTCTTAAGGGTTCTGAAACACAGAAGTGTCTAATTCTGGAAATAGTTAATATGACAAAAAAGCTTAAAACTTCCTCTTATGTGTAGCATTTGGAGCAGTTGGTTTCTTAAATATTCTCAAAGCGAATTTTCATAGTTTCACACTAATGACCTCAGAGATTTTGGCTCTACATTTTAACTCTAAAACCTAGTGCAGGCTTGAGTAAATAGACTCAGTTAACATAACCACTGCTAGGAGTTTTAATTCTTTTTATTTCACCAATCCATTTAAAAGCAGAAGGATCTCTACCAGCTATCTGATTAACTTAGGGTGAACTTCCCCAAATCCTCTGATGCCACATTTCTCATGGGAGTTTGCAGCATTTTATAACAGTTGTGCTTTTTGCTGTTGTCTTGTTTCTTAACCTGTCCCAAGACAAGGTATCGTGGCACCTGGCTTGACAGAAGATGAGCTGTGGAGAGCAAAATACATCTACGATTCAGCCTTTCACCCAGACACTGGGGAGAAGATGTTCGTGATCGGCCGAATGTCTGCCCAGGTCCCCATGAACATGACTATCACAGGCTGTATGATGACCTTTTACAGGTGAGAGATGGCAATGAAACACATGAAACGTTTGCCTGCGAATTAGAGAAGTGAAAATCAATGTTATTGTCAAAAGATTTATTGTAAATATTTTTAAATGTGAAATTTTGCTTCCTTTTCCTCTTCTCTCTCCTCATTCCCTCACGCTGATTAACGGTTCTTTCTAGAAGTAGTTTTGAGATAAGCCCTTAGCCCTTCTCCTTCACCATCCCACTTTCCCTCAAACTGGGAAATGTTCCAAAATCCCATCTGTGTGGAGGACAAAGAGAAGGAGATCCCTGGGAATTTCCAACCTTACTGGCATGCAGGATGTTCTGTCTGCCCCGTGAGTACTCGGAATGCTTCGATCCATTTGGTATGGTTGATTTTAATTACTACTGTAGACATGGCCATTGGTTGTGGAGTTTCTGCAGCTCCCCTGTGATCCCTGCATTTCCTCAGTGGTTCTGGAATCTCCAGGACAGTGAAGCCCACTGAAGCAGAGCCACTGCTCTCTTAGCACCCTCAACGTTAGAAACACTTTTTGACACAGGGTGCAGGAACTGGTGGGAGCTCAGAGGAAGCAGCAGCAGCCTTTTGGATGCTGAGATTGTACAAACTCCTGACACACACCCCAGTTTTGGATGGTGTTTATAAAACACATGTGCTTCCCATTCCCAAGCACTGCCTCCTGTTAACTGCTTGTTCTGTTATTATCTATAACACTTAGAGAAGCTGCCTAGCTTTTCTTTACATTATTGTTCAGGTTCAAAACTAGGTGGTTTTTAAATTCTTCTTCTAGAATAACTCTGACAATCAAGTCAGTATCTCACTGACTATTGTTTCATTCAAATAAGCAAGAACTTCTGCATGGTTACTGCTTGCAGTGGCTTTTCTTGATTTGTCATCATTTTCTCGTGCTGTTAATTCAACTGTGAGTTTAATAATAATAATTACAATTGTTTCTCTTTTCAAGAACGACACCAGCAGTGTTTTTCTGGCAGTGGGTCAACCAGTCCTTCAATGCTATAGTAAATTACACCAACAGGAGTGGGGATGCCCCAATCACTGTCAGGTCAGGCACTGAACCTCATAATTCTGGTGAATAGAAGTTGCTCTCTGGTGTACTTGAACATGGTTGGGCATTAAAGTTTGAGGTGAGACAGGGATAAGTTTTTCCATGTGTACTAATTATTAATTTGATATGCACAGATGAGAAGTCTGAGAATGGCAGAGCCAAGAATTCCATTTCTGCTGTTAAAGACAAGCCTGAGCACCTTGATCAAGAGCACCTAACAGTGCAGGATTTAACAGGAGTCTGTGTTTCAGGGCTCAGTCAACCATTTGCAAGTTTTCCTCATCAGTTTGGTGTCCTACCAGGATATTTCTAAGCTGATATTTTGTGGGGGCCTTCAGTTGTGTCACTGTGCCACCTTCTCAGTGCCAGCACACACCACACTGAGGGTTCATTTACAAAAAGAGGTTCCTTCAACTGGTCTGTGCTTGTTTCTACTGGATGTCTAAAAAAGAGACTAAATAGATGCAGAAAGCAAGAAATCTCAAACTGAAAAAGAGGAAGTTTAGGTTAGATAAACAGAAAAAGCCTTCCCTGTGAGGATAGTGAGGCCCTGGCACAGTTACCCAGGGAAGCTGTGGCTGCCCCATCCCTGGAAGTGTCCAAGGCCAGGCTGGATGGGGCTTGAAGCAACCTGGGATAGTAGAAGGTGTCCCTGCCCGTGGCAGGGGGTGGAATGGGATGAACTTTTTGGTTCCTCCCAAACCATTCTATGATTCTATGAATAGAAAACTGGAATTGTAGTACTTGACTTTCTGGTTTTGAGGCTGACTTGCTTAAAGATGCCTGGGAGCAAACTGTGGATTCCAGCATACAGAGACACCTCCTAGCTGGGAAGTTTGTAAAGTGTGGTTTGGGGCAGGTTGGGTTGGATTTGAGTGTTTGCAGCATAGCTGGTCTGTGTGGATGGGGTTTGCTATGGTTGGTTTTAGTTACTATTATAGACATGGCCTAGGAAATCCAAACTGATTTTACTAGGCTAAGCAACCAGGAAATTAAATAAGGAACTAACCCTTCAAGGTGTTCATTCAGATACATGAGAAAATGCTGAACAGGCAGCAATGCACAACCAGCAGAACCTGATTCAGTATTACAATATGGCTTGAATATGATTTTTACTGCTAGTGAAATAAAAGTGTTTTATTCAGTGTCCCATTTAGATCTTCCATCCCCACCTTATTGCAGTAGCACAAGAAAGCCTATTTAACTTCTGGGGGGGCATAACTACGTGTGTAAAATGTGATTGTTTTTCAAAGTGACACCAATGCAGCTGTGCACGTGCAAACATTTTCATTTCTGTTTTAGGCAGCTGGGAGCAGCCTATGTTTCTGCCACCACAGGTGCTGTTGCTACAGCCTTAGGACTTAATTTACTGGCAAAGGTATTGCTGGTATTTTTTTTTTTTCTATTCTTACTAAACTGTGATGTCCTGTGAGAAGCTCACAGCTCATTTCTTCTCTGGTGTATCTGTGTCATGCACAGCTCCCACTGTGGCTGCTCCTTTCTTTAGATCCCAACTTTATTTTTCCCCATGGAGATGGGTTTATGCATATCTGTCAAACAGCTCATGTTTGGTTCATGCAGACTCTATCTAATAAGGTGCCTTTTTTCAAGTTTCTTTTTCACCTTTCAAGGCATCTAATAGCACTTGAAAATTAATTGAGTTGTAATTACACTTCCCTGCTACTAAATTCAGAATGGTTTTGCCACTCTCCTGCCACTGCTCACTCTGGAGAGAAGCCTTTATGACTTATTTCTTGTTTGAATCTTGTTCTACCTCTGCCCCACCAGTGAGTTCTCACTGAATTTAAATGTAAAGGAAATAAGTCTGGTCTGTCATTAGCAGATGAAGCATTTCAATAAAGTCAATGATTATGTACATTTTTATTTTCCTTTTCTTCCCCTCTCTGTGTGTTTTCCAGCGCGTCTCACCTCTTATAGGGAGGTTTGTTCCTTTTGCTGCTGTTGCTTCTGCCAACTGCATCAATATTCCACTAATGAGACAAAGGTAGGAAAAGGAGCAAAGATCACTCATGCTGGAAGAAAAGATGTTGTTCAGTTGGTAGATCAGCAAGTTACTAAATAAAGCACATTTTGTATCTTTAGCTTGTTTCAGAACCTTGGAGAAACCTCATGCTTGAGGTTTTGACTGGTTGTTTGTAACAGGTATAAATAGAACATGCTCATTCTCTTCAGATAAATATCCAAGGAGTTCTTCAGTCTTGGATCTCAGAAACAAGTTACTGTTTCCTTCAAAACTTTGATCACATGGACCTTTAAATACCAGCTACACTTTGGAAAAACACAGTCATTTCAAAAATGGTGCTTGAAATCCCACCTGCAGAACTTAGTCATAGAAGTCAGGCTCTGCAGTTCTGTTTAATCATTGAGGTGACAAAAATATGCAGTTTGTCAAAAACAGACTTTTTTTCTGTGTTGGGATTTGACTAGGAATAAGAATAGTAGTAGGGAAAAGCAAATTAAAAGCATCCTATTATAAACATAAGGTTATGGGCAGAAAAGGGAATGTTTAGACTTTGTATTTACAATGGAAGTTGATATGTGGTAGTATTTTATCTTCTGTAAAATCTGAAGAGAAGAATAGAGGCAGCCCTGAGGATATTTGCTGTTCTCTGTGCTTCTCCCAGTATGAGTTTAACACCTAACCCTGCACTTGAGTAAAAGATCCAATAGAGAATAATGCAGTTCCAGAAACATAGTTTGGTTTGTGCCTCCTTTTATACTTTCAAGTATATTCTTCGTGGTTGAAATGACAGCTCAGACTAGAATGCCAGGGGGAGAATTTTTACAGAGCCTTCTGTTTCAACTCAGTGGAAATAATCTTCCTGTGTTCCATGAGCTGTCAGATAGGACAGACTCCACTTCTAGTGCAGTCCAGAAAATTCCACTTTTTTGAATTAATGTGTAAAGGGACCTCTCCCTTCTGTGGAGCACAGAAAAAGCACATCTCTTTTCTTCCCCCTTGGAGTGCTGTGACCAGGCTCAAGCAGCAGATTGCTGTTACAAATATTCAGTTGGTAACTTCTCAACATATTTTTCCTTGATCTTTATCTCCCTTCTGAATTTTTTTTGTGCCAAGGCGTGTTAAAAACAGACTCACTTAGAAAATAAAATACAAAATACTTACAGTTGATAATTTTAAGGGACAAAGATAAGGTGACAAAAAAAATGTGAAAAAATAAGTTCACATCCATCACTGCTTTGTTTTTCACCCCTTATTCAACAGGGAACTCCAGTATGGAATTCCTGTCACGGATGAGGATGGAAAAAGACTGGGTGATTCATCCAGAGCAGCTCAGCAGGCAATCGCCCAGGTGGTGATATCCAGGATTCTGATGGCTTCTCCTGGCATGGGTAAGGATATGTCCTGTGCAGTCCTGATTATCAGTTCCTGCTGTCAGAAGGAGATTCAGTTCTATCCAAGTGATTTTCCTTGGGGTTCAAATTACCTTACAGTTCCCCAGGTAGTGTTTGCCTTTCTGTTAAGAACTTCCCCAGGGAAATGTGGAAGCATCCTCAGTGTGTTACACTGAACTGCAGGAAAGCTCCTGGGATGATACTTGTGCAGAAAAGATACAGCTAGCAAAGGAATGGGAGCAAATTCCACTTGCTTGGAGTTGGTTGAGATGCTCTGCCAGTGCCAAATGACTGAGCTCAGGTTTAGTTACGTGCGAAATTGCAATTGGGAGAGTTCACCTTTGTAAATACCAATCCAACTGGCAATGTGGAATGAAAACTCAGTGAATGACAAAAGGCTGTGAAAATTGCATTATGGTGTTAGTTCAGCTAAACAGAAGATGAAAACAAAGTGCCTTTCTCTCCGAGGTTAATGCCTTTTTTTATCTTATTTGCAGCAATTCCTCCGTTCATAATGAATACCCTGGAAAAGAAAGCCTTTTTAAAGGTTAGTCTTAGATAATCTATCTCTATGTATTTAATATCCTAAGTTAATATTTTAATGAATTTTAAATACTTCCTGAATCTTCATATTTGCCTCCCAAACACTGTGGGAGGACATCCCTGTAGAACTTGCTTTACAGCTGTCTCTTTCCTTCTGCCTTTCTTAGACATAACTTGGTTCTTTTTGTCACAGTGCAAGGTAACATTTAGAAAATAGGAACATTCTTGTTACTTTTATGATTTTTCTTAGAATGCACATTTCCTCCTGTGAAATAAACCTTCCTTTTACTGAGTCTTGGAATACAATTTATTGGGGAAAAAAAAGGACATTTTAATAATGCTGGTTTTCTCAATATAGCAATAAGGAGGCTTTGCTTACCTGCTGTAGTAGCAATCTGAGTTTGGAAACAAAAATGATGGTAGAAATCTCTCTTGAAAATGATCCTTTAAAATTTACTGGATGTAAAGTGCAGGGTAGGCATAGAATGGGCATTCTTTATCAAAGATTACTTATCTCCTATATTCTTTTTATGCTAATATAGTGTGGATTTACCCTGGTGTTGGTAAATCCATTACCTAGATCAACATTCTGCACTGTGTGTGCATGAGAGGGTAAAGAACAATAATGGAATTAGTTACAGGGTTGTCTAACACGGAAATAATATTCAGGTGAGGAACCATTTAATTCTTTACCAGTAAAGGGAGTTTCATCCTCGCTGCTGATATCATTGATTTAATTACTTGGTAGCTCCAGGCAAAGCCTCTGCCTGTAAGACCCACCCAAGAAGCCTAAGAAAATCTGTCTCCTTCCTGTTAGAAAAAATTAGGAAAAAAATCATGGTCTGAGTCTCCAGACCCTGCCTTGGAAAAGTTTGTGTGGGGACAAGGAGGACAAGCAGGGGAAGATTTTGTTTGGAATGGTTTTTTTCTCTAAGATAAAGTGTGTAAATTTGAAATCTGACTGTTTCTGCTCTTCGTGTCTCTTGTGCAGAGTGAGATTACCCAGTTACACACCCCATCTGAAAGTGTTTCTGTATTTATAAGGCAGGAACAGATTGCCTGGGGTAGTTGTGGCTGCCCCATCCCTGGAAGTGTCCAAGGCCAGGTTGGAAAGGGCTTGGAACAGCCTGGGATAGTGAAGGGGGTGGAACTGGATAATCTTTAAAGTCCCTTCCAATCCAAACTGTTCTGTGATTGTCTTCCAATTTTAAAAGTTCTTCTTCCTGAAGTGCTTTGCTTCCCTCCCACTTTTTAACAGAAATCACTTTTGCTCACAGTGTAAAAACAGGAAATGTGGCATTTGAGTTTCAGGGTAAAAATCAGCGTGTGCTGCTTTTATCTCCTAGAAGAAGTGAGCCTGCAGGGCATCCAAACACCACAACTTGTGATTCTGTGATGTTCTTGAGAATATATTGCCTGGAAAATTAACCCTTGTTAAAACAAATTCAGGGGAAAATTATTTTGTATGTATTTGACATGTGAGAAATGTCACAGCGCCATTGCCTCAGCTGACAAATACATGACATTTGTGAAGAAGTTGCAGCAATCCTCAGGATCTGGAGACAAATACCTGTTGTTTTTGTGTGGTGTAATCAACATAAGGGTGTTGTGAATTTTTCAGATCAGCCAAAATGAGCGATTTCTGCAGTGACTACTCAGGGGTCTCTGGTACCATCCTGACCGTTTATGCTCACCTGTCCTCTCCCTCAGCCTCAGAGACTGAATCCAGGTGAAACACTGCTCTGCAGGTAGCCAGTGGTAACACCTGGTAGAGATTAGTATTAAACCCATTAAGGAATGAGCTGCATTTTTAAGCTTCTGCATGTCCTTGTGGAGTTTCAGAAGCACCATCCCATCCCAGCACTCCACCACCATCCCCACACTGCTTTACTAACTCAATACCCTTGGCCTCTGCCTCACTACCACTCTTGGAAATAATTCCTGGCTGCTTGCCAAAGCCTCTTAAGCAACACACAAGGCCAAAAAATAGGCAAATGGTTGTGAATGATAAAAGAAATTAGAAAGCTGGCCTGCAGGAAGACAGAGAGAAGGAAATGCTCCTGGAATGTTGGTCTCAGAGCAGCCCGTCATCCTCTGATATTTGGGATAAGATGTAGGTCATGTAGCCCAACTCATCCCCCACATTCCCAGAGTGTTTTGCACCAAGACATTGGTGTGAATTAACAACATTCCCAGAAGTTAGTGCTAGAAGATGCCTCAAGAATGTTCTTGGAACACAAGCACGTATTTACTGCTTCAAAAAGAAGTTGCCTTGAAAAAGTATTTTTATCTGTAGAATTTTTTTTTGCCATTGGTTTCAGCAGCAGCTTTGGGCCTGTTTATGTAATTATGCAGCATAGCAGTAATTGATTGGGCTGCATAATGTCTATTTTCACTATCCCTATGGCCATACTCTGTGCAGAACCAACTTACTTTACCTGCTGCAGCAGGAGGGTCCATAAGGAGCCTTGCCCTGAGGCACAGGGTTGATAGTGGTTACTTACAGGTAACTTTTCTCCTAAAGAAATAAATTGGGTTTTTTTCCATATAAACTTATGAAAATTCCAATCAACACTACAGTTTTAGTTTATATTACTTCTCTTACACAGCTTTAGCTACAGTTTTTCTTCTGTTCTGCAAATTGTATTAACATCCAAGTTGATTCTAGAAGTTTCCTCATACATCCTTGAAACAAGCTCCTTGGGATCTTTTAATCAGCAGCTAAAATCTGTATTCAAAATGGTTACAAAACCAGAACAGAGAGCCTTTTCCTTCAAGCATTGTTCTTGAATGTCTTATGCCCTGAAGTCCTCCATGCATTCCTAATTTCACTGTCATTTCATTTATTTTTTTGAAAACAGACATAGCTGGCCTGGGAATGCTGACAGATTTTTAGATCCAATGAAGAAGGGAGGCAGTTAGAGAAAAGCCAATTCTCCTTATGGCTTTTGTTTGCTTAATTATCATTTCTCCATTTTCTCTGTTTGCACTAACCACTGAAATGTCATAAAGACATCTGGAAATTAAATCCTAATTTATTGGGAACTGCCTTCTTCCGGAGTTAAATGATAGTTCTCTAACTCAGTGAATCTTCTGCTCTTTCTCTTGTAGTTTCTCTATTTTCTCTCTTTGTGGGGGTGTGCAGCCTGCATTTGAATTTTGTTTTATTGTTTTACGTTGTTCCCTGGGCAACTCCAATTTTTAATTCTGACCTCCTAGTGTTACTTTTTCCTCACCATCTTTCTGGATTAATGCAGCCTGGTAACATTCTTGAAAAATAAAGGCTGTAATTCAGATCAAGTTGGCAAAAAAATGTTCCAGCACATAAACTCCATGTTCTTTATGGAGTCTGTATTACACACCTCTCTCTCTCAGATCAATGACTAACTCTCTAACTCATGACAAAGGCATGAAACCATTTATTCCTCTCAGGGCACCTTCCAACAGCCTTCAGTTAGAAAATTGTATTTGGGGCTTTTCTGTTACGTTCCTTGGGTCCCACACTCCCCCTGCAGTGCACAGCATCCCCCTCCCTCCCTTCTCAGAGACACTGCAGGGTTTGGCTTGTGCTCACCAGCTCTTGGCAGGGACTCTCCCAGGGTATGAAATGAAAATTTGGGGTGAATTTATCTCAGCTGAGGGTCAGAGGGAGGTGTTTAGAGAATGCCAGAACAGCAAAGCTCTGCTGCCTTCACTCTTCACCCTTCTCTCTGTTGTTGTCTGTCTCCATTTGTTATCTTTTGTTGCAGGTTATTGCTGAATTGCACAGTTCTTCCTGCACTCATTTCTGGATTACAGATTGACTCCATGAAAAAAAAAATTAAAGAAAAAAGAAGCAGTCTTCTACATTGTTTCTTCTCCCTCAGGCTCTGGAGAAATTTTACTCCACACAGGCTCATTTCCCTTGCCTCAGACACTGCTGTGACCACCCTCAACCCTAAGCTTTGTCCTCCTCAGCTTTCTACATTTCCTTTGTCCATTTCTACTCTCAAACAGTGCCCAGCTTTTATTCACCATTTTCCCCTCTAACTTCTATATCTTGAGAAATTCTCCTTGCAAAAACAAACACCATCTTCACTGAAAACATCATCAACTGTATGAACTGACTTTTACCTCGTGAGCTGTTTTGTTTTAAAATTCCCTTTGTGTCCCAATGGCAGCTGTGTCTGTCCTGCTCTTGGTGGAGCAAGAGGCAGCAGTGTCCACTGAACAGCTCTGGGTTTCATTAGTAATGAATTAGTAATGAATTGGTAAAATTCTACCAATGAGAGAGAGTGGATTCCTAAATAATTTTAAAAGCCTGCAAAAAAATTCTTGGCATATAGTCAAGTTCTGCAAAAGTTACAGAATTAATGAGGCATGTGGGTTATGTGTTGCTTTCTCAGCTTTGTTTTCCCAGTTCCTTCAGTAAAAGGTGAATTCTTGCAGAACTGGAGTGTTGCTGCAGGGACAAGTTCCTGCACATCAGGGCAAATCATATGACAGGAGAAGGGGCTGAGAGAGGCAGATTTACATCTCCCTTATTTATGGCTGGTGGCTCTAGTTGCAGGTTAAAACCATTTGATGCCACCAAAGGGAATGAGCTGTAACCAGACTGAGCTCTTCCTTGGAGTGCCTGGGCAAAAAAAATTCCCTGTGCCCTTCAGAGGTGTGGCAGCAGCACTCCAGATTTCAGCTCTGTTCCTACCATGGGCTTGTGAGACTCAAAGGCCCAGAAGCAGGTCCTGTGTCAAACAGCCACTCACTCATTGGAGCTTCTGACACTTCCTCAGGGTCACATTGATTCCCCTGGGAATTCCCTTGCTGCTTTCCAAAGGGATTTGGCTCTCAAACTGGAGCTCAGCATGAAGCCACACTGGTCAGGGTTTTGCCTTCACATCTCTGGGTCTTTTAGGTGCAATGTGTCTCTTATAAGAATTCCAGGAAGGTGGGAAGCAGGAAGAAAAGATTCCACATTCACTGTGTGTGGTTTTATTTTCAACAGAAATTTCCTTGGATGAGCGCTCCCATTCAAGTTGGATTAGTTGGAATCTGGTAAGTGGTTTCTTTGGGTTGGGTCTGCTATCTTAAGAGATACTTGCAGGGGTTTTGAGAAATATTTGCTTCTTTTTTTTTAAGGAAAAAAGGTTGAGAGAGATACTGAGGGCACAGCAGTTATTTCCATCTCTGTAACTGATAAAATATAATGTTAAAAACAAAAAAGCCGTTAGCAGGGAAGAAGCTGCCAAGAAAAGCAGAGGGAGGGAGAAAAGGAGTGGCAAAAAAAGGAATGTGGCAGCTTGATTAGAAAAGATGCTTTGGCTGCTACTTCTAAACAGTCAGCAGAATCTCATCCTGGAGGTTGATAATTCTGGAAATATTTGGTTAATAGGGTTTAATTTGCTGTGTTCTGGCATTTTCTGTTGTCCTGTGCTTCTAGGTAAAACACTGTAAGGACATCAAATGGTAATTTTAGACAAATTTGGGAGCATGGTATTGAAACACTTACTGCTAGTTGTAGGTAAATTATTTCATAAGGTACAGTGCAGTGAGAAATAAAAGTTACATGGCACTTTATAGAACTTTACCTCACTAATTCTCAAATTTCTACATAAATCATGCATAAGATTTTTGAATTCTCTTTTAGCACCCTAAATATTGTAAACCTGGTTTTGTCTCCTCTAGTCTCGTGTTTGCTACTCCCTTGTGTTGTGCACTGTTTCCTCAGAAAAGGTGGGTACTGCTGTGAATTATTCTCACTTTAATGTTATTCCAGATCCAGTCATGGTGCTGCACACAGACACAAACACAGGGTCATTGTCTGCTCAAGCACAGTTTTAATTCCCATATAACAAAGGTGATAAACAAGAGAACATACAGAAAAGTAATAACTATGTTATTCATCAGTAATATATAATAGTTGTTTACAAACCCCAGCAGCTCAAGATGAGTTCTATACAATATATTCATGTCCAGTAAGGTTATGGATGCACTAAATACAGTCAGAGCCCATTTTATTTTCAGCTGGAAACTCCTCTAGTTATACAGAACAGCACTGGACTATCTGTGCTCATTTATTTGATTAATATTTTTCCAGACTCTTTCATCAGTACAGAAAAAGCTCAGTACTGAAAGCAGTCTTAGAAACAATATTCATTATAGCTGAAATCGTTAGGAAATCTGAATGAGTTGCTTAACAAAAAACTTAGTTCAGTTTGGCACATAGTATGGAGAGGGCCTTAAATTCAGCTGTCCCTCTCATTTTAATAGTGGTTGTCTAAACTCAGCAGGCTGCCAGATGTACCTTAAACAATCCAAGCTTGAGCTGAGTCCATTAAAATGCTGAACAACTAAGGCAGCTTTTGACTTGCAGAAAACAATAGCCCATTCTCAGCGTTGTTTGAGTACCACACAGCTGACACCATCTGTCTCCCTGCTTGGCCTAGGACAGAGAACTGTGGTAAACAAGTGTCACTAGGTACCTGGAGATGACTTGACAAACCAACCCAGCACTCATGCTGCAGTTCTTGATTTCAGCCAGGGCTCTCCAGTTCAGAGGAAGATTAGACCTTGAACTGTGTTCAGGAAATTACAGCTGTTCAAATGACCTGGCAGCTTAATTCACTGTACTGTGAAGCAGCTCTCAAAAACACCAACCTTTTATTCAACTGAATAAAATCACGTAGTAAGTTGAATAGGCAAATAACATTCTATTTAATAAAAACCCTTTTAGGAAGGTAAGTTTCTATTGCCAGCAACAACCTGAGCATGAAGTGGATCCTTACCCTCATGGTAGTAGCAACAGCCATTTCCTGACTCCATAGAATATCCCACTGCCCTTGGAGTGGGATTCATGTGTCCTGGTCTGTGAGCCTGCTTCCTGGATAAGATGTTTAAAAACATCTGAAAACTCTTTTGACCATGTAGGAAGTTTAACCATATGCACTGTCAATCTTATTTCCCCTTCTGGTGCTTCTTTGATGTAACCCCTTGACTGTTTCTTTCTCTCAGTTCAATGGCGGTGTCGCGCTTGGAGCCAGATTTGCAAGCCAGGATCCGAGACAGCAGCCCTGGCCTAGAACGTGTATACTTCAATAAAGGATTATAATTCAAGGAAGGCAAAGTATCTTTCAAGGAGAAACTTACGAACTTACTTTTTGCATTGTGTGCCAACACAGACAAGAACACACCTTTATCTTGTCCTTTTGTTAAACAAGTTTGATCATCTGCATTATTTTACAGTTAAAGACTTTCCTCAGTTTCGTGTTTAAATTACATAAGGTCACTTTGTCCACTTTGGTATTGATTGAAAGTTTAAACATACATATCCAGAGATGTTTACATAAGTCTCAAGCAGCTACAATAACAATAAACAAGCGCACAATGAAAACCAGATGCTATTATATTGGATTTGCCACCTGTTCCAGTAATAGCGGGGCAGGGACCTCCTTTTGAAAAGTCATAGAGCAACTGAGCGAAGTTGCCAGCCTCTGGCAGCCACAGGACGGGTGGCTGAACGGGTCAGGATGTTGTGCAGGAAGGGCTTTTTGCCAGGAGGCTGACTGGGCTGCAGGTTTTCCCTGTTGGCACAGAAGCGTTTCTTGAGGGCGGACGTTGGCGGCGCCTGCAGCTTCTGCACCGTGTGGTACTGCTCAGCAATGCAGGCCGCCTTCTTGCGCAGGTCCAGCTTCACCAGCATCATGTTGTTCTGCAGCTCTGCCAGGGTCTGGTCCTGAGGAAGGCAAGGCAAGATATGTTCATATAAAAACATCGAATCATAGAAAGAAAAGCCCATTCCTATTTGGAACAGACCTTAAAGATCCGTTTGTTCTCTGTTGTGGACAGGGACAGCTTTTACTGGACCAGGTTGCTCCAAGCCCTGTCCAACCTGGCCATAAACACTTCCAGGGATGGAGCAGCCACAGCTTCTCTAGGAAATGTGTTTTCAGTGCTTCAGCATCCTCACCGTAAAGAATTTTTTTCTAATCTAAACCTCAGTGTGAAGCTATTCCCCCATGCCTTGTCATCCTCTGCTCTTACAAAAGTCCCTCTCCAGCTGTCTTGTAGGCTCCCATCAGGTACAATGACAAGTTCCCTTAACTCCCTGGTTACTGTGAACTGAGGAGGATAAACTGCCTTTTGCCAAAATTCACTAACTCTTCTGCTAAATAAGACCATGCATAAAAGCTTCTACTGTCAACAGTGTAGCAGTTCAGTAACATATAGGAGCAGTAAGGGTGGGACAAAGCTGACTCCATCCCCCTGCAAATATGCTGCCATAGCAACTGTGATGGAGTGGATAAGGAAATGAGAACTCTGAATTCTCCCACTTTAAGTGGATGCTGCCAGTTAACTGAACAGGAACAATTTGGGTCTCCTGTGGAGAGGTAAATACACAACTGACTCAGCCATTGAAAAAAAATAAGCAGTAGAGCTCCCTTCACAAAATACGTACTAGCAAATAAATCAATTTTTATTTGCAGCAGCAAGAACTTTAAAGGTTGCTCTGATTATGGCGCAGCACACAGACTAAACCCCTCTCCCCCATGCAACTCAGAGCAATGCAGACACATCACCTGTCTTGCCAGGATGTCATCACACATGCCCAGGGCTTCTCGCAGCTTCCCTGCCCCTGTGCTGTGGCAGCACGCCCGCTCTGCAGACTGGAGAGACACCCCAATTTTTTGTAACTCTGAACGCAGCAACCTGACGTTCTAGAAGAGAGAGGTTTAATGCAACAACTGGTTTTGGCACTGCTCTGCAAACAAAGCCACTCCAAGGTAATTCAGACATGCAGCACTGAGGGAGGATCCCATCTAAGGGATCAGATACCTTCAACAACTCCTGTGAGTTAAACAAACCCATTTCATTTGTTTAAAAACCTGGAAACAGCAGCCCCAAACACTGTTTAAGCTGGCAGCCACTTTGCCCTGCAAATGTTCTTTTCTGTAACACAGAAGTGAAGTTACCTTCTGCCCATCCTCCAGCTTCCTGTCCACATCCATAGTAATGGGTTTGGCAGAGGGAGGAGGCTCCACTAATTTCTGGTACTTGCGCAAGTCTAGGAACAGACAAAAAGTAGTGAGCAACAGGGCATTGATCAGCTTTCAGTATTCCTGAAGTTTAGGACTTCCCTTGAGACAAGCTGCCACAGGCAAGCTGGAAAGAGCTTTTGAGTTTGTGCAGAAAGGCACAAACATTCCAGGCTTCTCCCATTCACTTAGACAAAGGGGCTTAAGAATTTCAATGGAAAGATTATCTTGCCCTGAAGTCCACTTTCCTGTGAAAATGAAGTGAGACTATCCATCCAGCACATTATTCCTGTCACCTACAATTCCAATAATGTTTTGAGGGTGTCTAAATCCAATGTACCCTGGAGAAGGTCTCTCTAACCCTGCACAAGGATCTCTCAGCATGGTTCAGAACCGGAGCAGCGTTGCTGCTGTACCTGCATTCGCAGAATTCAACTCCTTTTGACACTGCTCCAGCCTGGCTTTGGTGTCTGCCAGCTCCTGCTGCAGAGCAGACGAGGTGGCCACTCGCTTGGATCGACGTACGCTTTGCTCCGAGTCCTTTTGCTTGGTATCCAGGCTCTCCAGTTTTTGTTTGGTCTCCTGCAGAGCAGCTTTGAGCTCCAAAATCTCCTCATCACGCTCCTGGGAAAGGAAGTTTGTTCAGATAGTCAACAAGATTTTCATAGCACAACTTGTCTAAAAACATTCTATGTCTTCATTCCTGGAGAATTTCTCAATCCTACACTTCACACATTGAACTCAGCCTTTTAGGTCCTTCAAGTGAGTACAGCAAACCCACTTCCTGAGAGCCTAAACTGCTTTTTTACAGGCTCTAAAGAAGAGGGATTGTTTTGAGAGTTGGCATCTTCAGAGCAGTCTGCAACAAGTCCCAGAGGTCACTCAAATGCCATAGGCATGAAAATTAGGACAGGTCCATACCCATCATCACAACTAAGAGCAAGAAGAGAAATTTGCACAACTTGTGTGAACCTGAAGACCCCAAATCAAGCCACTAGTCATAAGAGTAAGGGGGGGGAGAGAATCATGTTGAACAAATGGACAAGTCAGAATGGTTGTACATTACTTCCAGATTGAGTGTTCAAAGTTAGGAAGCCTAGTGGGTTACATAAAGTAGGAGACAAGAAGCAAAAACTGTGGATCGAGAGATGAAGTAATACCACCAAAAATACCTCAGAAACAAAGTCTTCCTTTTCACTTTGCATAAAGATCTTCCTGGACTCAAGTACCCAGAGTCCCCTCCCAACCCACTGCCACTTTCCTGATGTCATTGCATTGCCCTGAACAAACCTGCATCTTCTCCTGGTAGTGGTCAGTCAGTAACTCCTTCAGGATGGTCATTTTACCCTCATACAGTTCCTCCAGCTGCTCTCTCTGAGCATCCACGTGCTGGCTACAAAGAGAACAACCAATTCCATGTCAGGATCTGGCAGTTCTTGGTGCTGCAGCTCATCCTGAGCAGAGAGAGGGAAACCAGCACAGGCTGTACCTCCACCACTGCTCCTTCTGTTGCATGTGCTCCAGCATCTCGTTGCAGATCTCCTCGCGCAGGCGCACCTCGAGCTGCAGCTTCTTCTGCCGCTCCTGCACCAGCAGCTCTCGTGCAGCTTCGACCACACGCAGCAAGTCCTGCAAGAGGGACACAGCTCCACTGCCCATACTGCACAACAGAGTGAAGACCTGGAGTAAACTAAGTGATCTAGATTTAAGGGTTTGGTCACTTGGAAAGAAAAGTTGCCAGGGTTTGCTACCTTGACACATGACAGCTGGAGTCTCTGTAGGGATGTGACTTCATCTTGATCTTTCAGCTATCCCAGCTGCCTGCTTTATCTACGAAGTTTGATTGTTTTTTCCCCATTTAGATTTCTGTTCTGCATGTTTTCTAGATTTCCCTTACAGAGAAGGAATTACAGGTCTGCACCTGCACTGTTACTGCCACTATTCCACAGATGACAAAGTGCTTCCAAATTCAGCATGTGGGTCAGATTTAGACTAACTGCAGAATGTTTTTGTCAAGGATTCCCAGTTTCCTGGGTCCTGTATCCTTCTGAGGTTCTGTGTCATCTCTCTTGGCTCTCTCTGAGCTCCAATCCCAGCTCCCCAGGCCAAAGCTAAGAGTCGTGTGCTTGGCCT
The DNA here is from genome assembly GCA_013398275.1 of Promerops cafer. NCBI lineage: Eukaryota > Metazoa > Chordata > Aves > Passeriformes > Nectariniidae > Promerops > Promerops cafer. The sequence continues at coordinate 50,710 of VZSE01003293.1, read as the reverse complement.
TGCATCCACATAAAGGCTGTAAAACCAATCACAACCCACCTTCTTCTCATACATGGAGACATCTGCCTCATCCTCAGTGTCTTCTTCTGATTCCACATCTTCCTCTGGCTCTGCCTCTGGACCCTGGCTGGTTCGCCTGTTGTGTTCTTTGATGATGGATTGTAAGGATGGAAGTCCCAGCTTTGTGGGAGGTGCCTGAACAAGCTGAAAGGGAAAAGACCACCATTATCAGTCTGCAAAGCCCGGAAGTAGTGTAGGCTTTAAACACAGCCCCTCTCTGCAACCTGTCAGCCCTTTCAGTTCAGCAGAATCTGGAAATACTCTGGAGGTAATAACCACTGGAGAAGCATAGGGAAAATGTACAAGCATGCCCCCTCCCTCTCCTTGTGGTGGGAAGGGGCTGAGTCCCTCAGAAGCAGGAGAAAGCCAAGCTACCCTGACCATGCCATGATCGTGGTGTGTGTTACTCACCTGGCTGGCAATGGCTGAGAACTTGGCTACGTACAGAGTCTCATCATAGGTGGATGCACACTGGTTGATGTTGACAATCATGCAGGAGCGCCCGCGCCCGGTGAAGAAGCCCTGGAACACGCGGGTCAGTTTGCTGTCCCGGAACGGAACCACCGCCTGCTTTGTCCTGGGGGAGAGACAGCAGTGAGCTGGGAAAGCAAAACAACCCCCAAACGCTGCCTCTGGAGCAGCGTGGGTGCTCACCTGGCCTGCTGGTTCTGGCGGAGGGCGGTGATGCAGCGGCCCAGGGTGTGCAGGGAGGTGTTGATGTTGTTGGCTTCTTTCATTCGGTCCCCGCTTCTCTGGTCCTTGCAGCGCTCGGACCCCGCCAGGTCACACAGGGATAACCTGAGGGAAACACAGAGATATTCACATCACTTACAGGGTTTGTCCTGCCATATCATGTTTACAGTTCAGACACCCTGCAGCCACCTTCCCAGCTTCCCCATAAGGGCACAGACCATTCTTCTGGGGTGCCTGGGCTGTTGTTGGATGGAAGGTCCTGCCCTAAGTGTAGGTGTTACACAAAGTTAACAGCAAAACGAGCTTTGAACTGTCAATGTCAAAGATCCTTCGCCACTCCTCAGAACAGCCACTTTCCAGATAAATACCTCCCAGGAACAGGCACCAGCAGCACTCAAATCAGCCCTGCTACAAGGGTAAGGATGCTCACATTTACCTTCACTCAAAAAGCCTGAGAACTACCTCAAGTTGTACCTTGCAGTACCTCCTCAAACTCCTGTCAGTTCCAAGACTTAAAACTGGGAGCATTTTTTCCTTCCAAGTAATTCAACAACACCATCATCAAGATACTTCCCATACCCCAGGCCCTCAACCAAAGAGACAGGAAAGTTGAGATTACACCCAAACCCTAAAAAACGTGAAACTTACTCGCTGATTTTTGGAACAAGTTCACTGCCACCTCTTTGAAACTGCAGAATTCGAATGGAGAACACACTGTGACTGTAAAGAAACATGCAAATATTAAAAAACAAAAAAAACCCAAACTTTAAAAGCCCCTCAGAACTGTATTTCTGCCTAAGGAATCCCTCCCCGTTCAGACCTGCGGCTGGAGTTCTGGTTCATGTGGGTGCTCGCAAAACTCTGGTTTTTCCGACCCAATTTCAGGAGCTTCCAGGCCTCATCAGCATCCTGGACATTGATCCAGTTCAGATCTGGAAAGCAAGCATGCATTGGGCACAGCAGCTGGGAGACTGGCAGAAAACTTATCTCAGCCCCAACTTCATTGCATATCCTTGACATCAACAGATTTGACAATCCTGTAATCCTGACATCAGAGCTCTCCAGCACATCACTGCTAAGCCACCCACTTAATCCTAAAGCCTTCCTAGCAGGCCACTAAACCTCTCTTGCAGGTAAATCTACCTTTCACATAGGGGTTGCCAGTCTGGTCCTCACAGAGCCGCAGTGTTTGCCGCTTGCGGTTCTGCCCAGGTAGAGCTGGTTCTAACAGGTCATAGATTAACTCATTGTAGATCTCAAAGAAAGAGACCCAGATGGAGAACTGCACATCTCCTGTGCTGGTGAGTGAAATGCGATCCAAGTCAGCCCAGCAAGGCCCCAGTTCTGAGGAAAAAGAAAAAAAAAGAAGGAAAACAAATCATGACTGCAGCATTTCGTGGGTCCAACTGAATAGTTTAGCTCTAGAGCAAGATACTTCCTTCAGCAAGCAAAACCACTCCAGAAACAAATCCTTTTATTTACTTCCTTCTATTTGTATGTATTGTAATGCCCATCCCCAGTGAGACAACCTAAAGTTTTCTTTAACAGTATCACCTGCTCTGTGTAAGGACTTTTATATACTCAATTTTGATTCCAGAACTACAAGGTATTTCAAACATAAACTCTTTCCAGCATAACTGAAGTTTTAGTCCTTGTTATCTCAATCACTGCATACTTCTGGATACCTGGACTGGGTTTGATAGGGCAAAAGTGCTCAGTGCAGCCTGTCACTTCAGCATCCTGCTTCCCAGCAATTCCCTTCTCACAGAAATCAGCTGCTCAATAACCACATTCCTTAAATAAAGTGAGTGAACGTCAAGCAAATTTTTCATTTCATGAGGCTTGGTTATTATGGAGTAGTGAATTCTTCTGATACTGGCAAAATATATGCAGAGTTCTTCTGACGTGGCATCATTCAAAGAGAAAATCTGAGGCTACAGCACCTTTGCTCCCTTACTCACAACGCAGCATCCAAACAGCCATCACATCCCCCTTTTCTTCCCCCATCCTCCAGCTGAAAGAAGCAGGTAGTACACAACAGGCTTCCAGAAATACCTTCTGTCTGGCTGAGGTCTGAACGGTTGGTGAGTTGGCTGGATGAAGACAGACCAGCAACTCCACTGTCAAAACTGCCACTGGTGGTGGCCTGGAGCTGAGATTCAGCACTGTGACTCCTCTTCAGTGGCGTTAGCAGCTCCTCCTTGAAGGAAACAACAGGAGCATGCAGGTACATGACACCACCCTTACCTCTTGCTGTTGAACCCCAAAAGGCCCCATGCTTACCTCCCAGAGACCCCCCTGCAGCATCATCTGCTTCTTGGTCTCCTCCTGCCGCACCTGCCTGCTGTCCAGCCAGGTCACCTCGTTGGACAGGGCAGGCTTCAGGTCCATGGCCTGGTACAGCCGGTCCCCCACACTGTTGAAGATGACTGCCAAGGAGCGAGGCAGAATCCCCCCATCTTGGGTGGTGCCTGCAGCAAGAACAGCAGCAAAGCTGATGATTCAGAAGCAGAAGACAGAAAACAACTCCTTCAACAGGCCCCACAACACCTGGTGCTTTCCTTACCCTGAATTGTGTGAGTCTTCCCTGAATTGGTGATGCCATAGGTGTAAACCAGACAGTTCTGCCCACTCAGCACATCCTTTACCACCTGCTTCATTGTCTCATCAAAGAACAGTTTCTGCCCCACCTCTGGTCCAAAAATCTGCAAACACAACACAGGAAAAATGGCTTCATGTAGATCTTTCCTATCCTTTGCTGATGGTTGCTTAAGTGATACTACATGGTCCTTTGTTCCCTGCACTAGCCATGAGCAAGAGACCCACCAGAAATTCCACCTGAGCTCCCTACAAAAATAAGCTGCTCATTTGTTTAATCCAATAACATCTCACATCACTGCAGCCCCTGGTCTGTTTAGAACCTCGTGAACAGGAGTTTGCCATTTGCTGCCAAAAAAGGGTTGTTAGAAACAGCTTAGAAAGAAAAAAAAAACTAATAAAACAGCAACTAAAACCTGAAGCAAAAAGGATTGTACGAGACTGCAGAGTTCAGGCAGTGCCTTGGGGCTAGTGGATGTGAATAAGACTGTTTTTCAAACTGCAAGGCTGGTTTAAGCTCAATCACTTCCAGATGGGTTGTCTCAGCTACTTACCCGGGTGAAGGAGAACCTGTGCACTGCTTGTCCCACTCCTCGCTCCGTGCTCCGCATGGTGAAGGAATTCTTTGGAGCTTTTAGAATAAGGGTTTCTGAGTTCTCAATACAAACACAGCCCTAAAGAACACATAAAATCCATCATTGCAGTGGCCTACAGGAGGGTAGACAGCAAAGGACAACAGCATCTCCCAGCAGGCACACAGCCAGCTCAGACTCTGCTTCATTCAGTGTCTCACCTGGTCTTCCCCCTTTTCCACTTCTGCAGATTTCAGAGGTCGAACTCTGAGGTAGACCTTCAATTTTCCATTATTGTCTTCAGCTACAGCCTGCAAGAATCAGCACAAGTTAAATATGGCAGCCAGAGAGGCAGCACACAACCCCCACCGGGAACTCTTAATGGGAACCACAGTATGGAACACACATGTTGGCTATGCTGCTAGTGCTGAGGAACTTCTCTGGTCCCAAAATCACCAGCAATGCCAGAAGTTTTCTTAGGCATTTCCAAGCACACCAGCATTTTTTTTTGTTTGTTTATCTAATGATTCAGACCAACAAGCCGAAGGCCGAACACCAAAACCAAGCATCACCCCAAGACGCTGCCCACTACTTTCCCAGGAACTGCTCCTCCCAAATGCAGCATTTTGTTGCTGCCTCTTCTGAAGAGTCTCTGCATCACATCACGTTTGTGCAGAGAACAGCAGCCATGCGTGAAAACACTGCCCTGTTTGTGACAGAAGCGCTCCAGCCTCACCTGAGAGCCCTCCAGGTTTGGGGAGATGGCAGAGAACTCCGGCAGCAGGTCCTTGCGCAGGTCAGCCCCAAACCCCGTTGCTGTGGACTCGAGCACAGGGGAGGCTGCAGCCTCATCGTCAGAAAACAGCCCTGGGGAGGCAAGTGCTTGTGCCATGGTGCCTCACACGGCTCCTGGGGAAAAAGGGGCACAGGCCAGGGTGATGTTACAGCAACCCACGCATGCAACCCCCTGCCACATCCATGAATCCCCACAAACACGGATCCCCACGTGGAGCCCTCCCTACACACAGGACGCTGCTTGCAAACGTGCGCACATACGCACCCCCTGCGCACGGGGAAGCCACACAGGAGCCCGGACACAGCCCACGCACACACAAACACTACCAAACTCACCTCCTGCACATACGGACACCATACAGGACCGCTCGTGCACACAGACCACCTCTACACCCCTTAACACACGGTACCAAACAGACCTAACGCATACACCAACCACCACATAGGACACCAACCACCACATAGGACACCCCCCAAACCCACACGCAGCTCCACGCCGCGCCCCCCACACACAGAGCCCAGCACCGCGCGGAGTCTGGCCGCACGCACAGAGACCCACAGACGCCGCCGCTCCGGCCCCGCTGCCCCTCACGCCGCCCCTCGCCGACGCTCGTGGTTTCAAACCTCGCCGCCTGTCCGCTCCGCCAATGGGAGCACGGCACGCGCTCCCAGAGACCAATCAGCGCCCGCCGTTGGGGCAGGGGGCGGGGCCCGGAGAACGGGCTGCCCGCGCGCTCTCGCGCACGGCGAGGGGGGCGTGGTAGCGCTCGGCCGCCTCCCGGCGGGCTTTGCGCGCGGTGCCGCCCCTNCCCCGCGCACTCCTGCCCTGTCCCGCAGAGCACAAGCTGCTGAGCGCCGGCCCCACCGAGCCCTGGTCCATCCGCGAGAAGCTCTGCCTGGCCTCCTCCGTCATGCGCAGCGGCGACCAGAACTGGTACGGGAGCGGGGAAGGCGGGCGGCATGTGCCCAGCACCGGGCAAGGCAGGGGGCTGTCACCCCGCTGCCTCTGTTCAGAACAAAGATGGGGTGCAAGAGGTGTTGAAGGTGTACCTGGACAGGCATTTTGTTGCCTTCATAACTACTGCGTAAAAGTAGAGGTGTGTTAATCAAAATAAAGAGAGAAGAGAGCTGGAGAGGGTCTTTGGACAAGGACATGGAGTGTCAGGACAAGGGGGAATGGCTTCAGACTCACAGAGAGAGGGTTAGGTTGGAGATTAGGAAAAAATTCTTCACTGTGAGGGTGGTGAGGCACTGGAAAGGGTTGCCCAGAGACATTGTGTCCTTCCCAACCCATGCTATGATTCTGTGTTCATAACTAGATGAGGTGAGTTGTGGACAGCAAAGATCTTTAGTAACAGATTCCTGTGCACTGAACCTATAGCTCTGTTGTTCTGTATTTTTTTCCTCACTAAAGTAAGGGTTTTGTGGAAATGTAATCCTGTAACCAGATGCAAGAAGCTTTCTTTTCAAAGCAAAGGAGTGAAATTACTGTTGATTAGAAGCAGGCAAATATTTTTGAGACTTGTACAACTCCTTGGTGAGTTTATCATGTTTAGCAGGGTTATTCAATGATTTAAAGAGAGGTTTTCATCTTTTCTCTGCATGTTGGTTGTGGGAGAAGGTAAATTGATGGTGACTTGCCATTTCCCTCCCACAGGGTCTCAGTCAGCAGAGCCATCAAACCTTTTGCAGAGCCAGGACGCCCACCTGACTGGTTTTCCCAAAAGGTAAGACATGGACATTTGAATCTTGGACACCAAATATCTGCACAATCAGAAATGCCATATTGAGGATGAATTAAGGATTAATTGTTCGTGCTTTATCCAGTACACAGTTACTAAGTAAAACTAACTAAGGAGATTCTTCACCAGGCATGTGATTAAGCTGTGAAATTCCTTGCCTTGGGAATTCGTGGATGTCCGTGTATTTTGGCGTGTCCTGCCGTTTGGGCAAGCAAACTGTCCTCTGACTGCCTTTGTTTCTTCTCAGCACTGTGCATCTCAGTACTCAGAGCTCTTGGAGACCACAGAGACCCCTAAGTGAGTACAAAGTCTGACCCCAGCACAACCTGCAGCAGCTGAGGGGGGACTCGTGGGTTCTTACAGCAAAGTCCTTGTCACTGTTAAATTACTTTCTCCCCCAGCCAACTCCTCCCAAAAGGAGCGTTTCAGAATGAGAAAATTCAGATGGAATAGCTGTTGTGGGACAGTGGGATCAGGGTTTGTCAGATGGGAAAGATAATATTTATTTGGCTAGAATAAAACACTACGTTAGTGTTAACCACGTGCATGTTAGTCTTACAGATCAGAAGCTTTACACATAAATTTATCATTCAGAATAGGGTGGAAAAGAGAAGGGGTGAGAAGGGAGATATTTTGTATTTGTCACTATTTTGCAGTTGTTTCTCACAGTTTTCTTATCAGTGTTATCACTACAGCTCTGTGATCTCATTTATTTACTGCTCCTAATTCCAGGCATTTTGTTTGGGGACTTCACACAATATTGACTTAAAGATGGGATGTTTAAAAGTAATATTTGTGTGTGTCTGACTTGTGAATGATCTTCAGCACTAGAGTTGCAAAATCAAAGGGCTTAGTAGAGTTAGTGAAGAAAAAAATAGATGTTTCTTCTTGGGGAGAAAAGAACTTCCTCTTGAAGAGGAAGGATTATTTTCAGGTTAAGAGTTTTTAGTGGACTTGCATCTTCAGTCTGTTCCTGAAGACTTTAACACTGGGTGAATTAGCAAAAATTTGCTGAAGAGATTGTTTGAACATTGTGCCGTCCAATATAATTTAAGGGAATTGGAGAAAGTTGATTTTTTTTGCATGAGCATGTCATGAACAACAGAAAGCAGCCAATTATGAAAGAGGAACTGAGTTTTCTTGTGATTTATGTCTGAGTTTTTCTTTTCCCTTATTCTGTAGAAGAAAACGTGGTGAGAAGGGAGAAGTTGTGGAAACGGTGGAAGATGTTATTGTGAGGAAACTGACTGCAGAGCGGGTTGAGGAGCTGAAGAAAATCATTAAAGAAACACAGGAAAAATACAGGTATGTGACAGAGGTGTTAAAATGCTGCACACCTGAGAGTCCTATGCTGAAAAAGTAGTCCAAGTGGGATGGTGATTGGGGTGAAATGCTACTTAAGGTGTCCAGTTCAGTGATCAGAAAGTAAAAAGATTTTATGATTACAGGCAACTCAAGAAGGATGCAGAGCTGATCCAGGCTGGACACATGGATAACAGACTGGAGGAGCTGTGCAATGAGATTATGATGTGGGTTATTGAATTATTTCTTCTGAGATTGTAGTTTCCTGACACTTTGTTTGTCCAGCATCTCTTGTTCCACACAGTTTGGGTTAAGAGAAATGGGGCAGCTGGGCAGATGCTTTGGCCTCTGAGAGGGCACTTAGCTCGGACTGGGGGATACCAGCTGGTGTGGAACATCCTTTGGAGTTGCTCAGTTAAGAGCTTAGCCATGGCTTGCAGAACCATGTTTGCTGCCTCTATTTTGACAATCATCTGGAAGTGAAATTTCTTGCCCAGTGTGTCATTCTCTGGCTCTGCTTCTCACCTTGGGGGATATGAGCCTGAGCCCACAGGAGTGGTTTGGTGTTGTCTGGAGATAACAGGGTGGGTGTCAGTAAAACGCATTTTGAAGGGGGAAATTAAGGGGAACTGAGGCACCCTATGAGAGCAGGTTTTTGTTCTTTATACAGAAAGAAAAAAATGGAAGAGGAGGAGGCAGAAGTCAAGAGGAAGGCTACAGATGCTGCTTATCAGGGTAAGATGGAAATGAGCTGCCTTCACTTTCCTCAGACTAATGCATATATTCATAAGAACATTTAGAAAATACTGAGACCTTGTTAAGACCTGCACATGGAATTCCTTGACCCTAGAGTTGGAGAGAGAGGTTGTATTCTCTTTCCAGCACTATATTTGTAACAGGGTAAAAGGCAGAGGCTTCTGAAAAAGGAACAAAATCTTCAGGAAAGGTGTATCCAAGGGAAGGCAGGATTAGTAAGGACTCTGTGTTAGAATGTCAGGCTTTTCACACCTTTAATTTCCCCTGGTCACTGAAGATAAAAGGAAGCCACTTTTATTCTGAATGTTTAGTTCTTAATAACTCTTGGGGCATTTAATTTGGTGGTGGGAGGTGGTGAATACCCAACTGCTAGAGAAACCTGCAGTTGAAGTGCATTACCCAAATTAGTATTATTTGGGAACTGAGCCTAGTGGGGTGCAAGAAATTCCTATAACATAAATTGTTCTCCTAAAGTTCATCAGGATAAAGTCAGAGGTAACTCTTGGGGGCTGTCCACGATGGAGTCACGGAATCTCACTTTAGTTTCTGCTCTCTTTCAGCTCGCCAGGCCATTAAGAACCCACCTCGAAGACTCACGGGGGTGATGGTTCGTTCTCCTGCTGGCTCCACCTCCCCGGGCGGGGATTATTCCCTCGGAGATCTGTCCCAGCCCGCTGGGGACGAGGCCAGCCCAGGGGTGAGGATCCCTCTCCGGGTAGGAGGGAAGGCCCAGCTTGGGACATGGGGCTCTGCATCCATCACAGAGAAGGGGCCTGGGGAGAAGCCCTTGCCCTGCTTTGCAGACTTCAGGTGCTGTAGTGTGGTTGGTGACAGTGCTGCTCTAGATCCACCTCCTCCCTGTCTGTGGTGATCCGGTGCCTGGATCAAAGGCCGTGTAGGGGCATCAGTGGGTTGGCCAGGCAGTCTGTGAGTGCCTGGGAAATGGCTCTGCAGGGCAGGGAAAGGGTGAAAGCACATGCCTGGAGTAGGGGCAGCGAGTGAATGGAGAAGGTGTCTGTGGTGTGCTGGATCAATGCTCTTGGGGGAAGCAGCAAGTGGGGCTGGTCCGTGTGGTGGAGTGTGGCTTTGAACAGTGTGGTTTTTCTCTTTCTCAGGTCACGCCAGGGACATTGCCCAGCACCCCAGTTGCCTCCTTCATTGGAATCCCTGACACCCCTCCAGGCTCTGCTCCCCTGGATGCCCCCATGACCCCAGTCACTGATGATTCACCCCAGAAAAAGATGCTAGGACAAAAAGCAACTCCGCCTCCTTCCCCTCTGCTCTCAGAGCTGCTGAAGAAGGGCAGTCTCCTGCCCACAAGCCCCAGGCTGGTATGGAGCTCTCTGCTCATATATGCAAGCACACAAACAATTTGCTCCAGACTCTCCCACTGAAAAAGGGGGATCTGCAAAGAATTTTTTAAAATGTGCAGTTTTGTGAGAGTCCCAGCAGAAGTGATAATCTGAGAGGTATAAATACCCCTGTGAGCTGCAGAGGTGAGCCCCTTTCCCAGCAGGACTGCAGGGCTCGTGCAGCACGTAGGACTGGCTGTCCCCTCAGTCATAAGGAGTTGGAGTTGCAGGGTTTGCTAGAGGAAATTGTTCTCCTCGGGGGAGGGAACTTGTTAGTCAGCATCATCCCCATCAGCCTCCATGGAGCTGTTCCTGGTGATTCCTGCACTGGGCTCACAATTCTTTACACCCTGTCAGGAAGTCGTGTTTCAATATTTTTAATGTGTCTTAGTACAAGAGTAGGGAATCCTTGAATGGCGTTTACAACGTATACAAGAAGTGTTTCAGTTTTCTCCTAATTGTAGACAGTTACTAAAATCACTTTGATGAGAACCCACTTGTGGTGTTAGTGACTTGGGAAGTCTTAGGAGATGCTGACAGTGTTCAGAGCCCAGTCTGAAAACAGCAGCCATCAGCCTGCTTGTGACACAGATTCCCTGGGTTAGTGCTTGTGTGATGGAGTAGGTGTGTTGCTGTTGGCTTTTTTCTTCATAGTAGTCAGATTTAGGGTTTTTTCTATTTGTTAGCTTGGGTAAGTGTTCCATGGATTTTGTGTTTGCAGGATGTAACATAAAGTGGAGCAGGGAAAGGTGATGGCTGTGGAAGGCTGAGCTTTCTTTGTAGGAACAGGACTGGTTTGCATCTGTTTCAAGGTCCATCATAGGTTCACTGAGTGACCTTGATCAAGTTACTTTCCATCTTGGTACTTCTGCTTCTCTCAACTCAAAACAAGGGATATTTCTGTGCCATCTCAGGGTCTAGAAAGACTCGTGTGTGTAGAGGATTGTGAGATCCTTGAACGGAAGAACTGTGATAGGGCAAATGATGCACTTGGCCTCACCTCAAAGGAAGGTGGCACTGCAGCTGTGTTACAGCTGAAGAACAGCAACAGTTTCAGACCTCATGTTCTGCACTTGTATGAGGGGCCTGAGGCAGGGACTAACCTGAATAAAAAGTGCAGAGGAAATGCTGGGACACCAGATGCTGGTCCTGTTCATGGAGGTGCACATCTGGCAGAGAATCACTGGTGTGGTGGTATCTCCAGGAACTTCAGTCTCATCCTCCTTTGACAGGTTGGTGAAAATGAAATGGCAGTGGCTTCTGGTCACATGAACAGCTCTGGAGTGCTGCTGGAGGTAGGAAGTGTCCTTCCAGTGCTGCACAGTGGGGAAATGCAGTCGGCACCTGGTGCTGTCCCTGCATCTCCGGCTGCTTCAGGTAACTCGGGCCTCTCCCTGTACAGTTCTCCCCTAAGATGTACCTTCAGACTGTTCTGTGAATTTTCTTGGGAGAAACATGATGTCTGCCTGCCTGGTTTGGGGGCTTCTCTGTCAGTTGTATTCCTATTTCTGTACCCCTGTCCATCTCACCCCTACTTTTTAAGAAGACCCTAATCCTTAAAAGAGTGACTGAAGCAATTCAGCTTGATTCAGTCCTGATCCATGCAGTCTGGTTTTCTGGGTTTGACACTGGCTAATACCAGGCATTTGAGTGTAGAAAGAAAGGGTTTGTTCACATGGAGCTGGGGAAAAAATGGTCTAGATCTGATGGCAAACACAGCCCCCTGTGGATCTGGAGAACTGCTTCCCTCTGCTGTATCTTAGAGATCTGTTGATCTGTTAGACCACTGAGCTCCAGAGGAAGTTCCAAAGAGTGGGGGTGAGGGAAACAGTACAAGACTCTGCATTGGGAGTTTTCAGAACAACCTGCCTAAGGAAGTTTTTTTCTCTCAGCTCCTGCTGACCAATGATTTAATCACATTGTCTGCAACTGAGAATTTATGTCATTCATTCATATAGAATTCCATACAAGTAATCTCGCCTTCCTTAATCCACATCTGGTTTTTTAAGACCTGTTAATTTGGTCCAGACAGTTCAGTAAATTCACGCTGGAAGTTACAGCTAAGATGAATGACAACCTTTGATATAAGAGGAATTCTCAGGAAAAACCTGCAAAGAGATCCCCTCTGCTCCCTCCCAGCTCCTGTGATGACTGTTTGTCTTGGCTTACCTTGTGTGGCTCTCTCAGCACTGTTTTTCAGATTTCCCATTATTGTTCTGGGATGAGCCTTTGGAAGGGCATCTCTGTGCATGTGTGGCTTAGTCTGTCCAGCCCTTACAGTGAGTGCAGTGTTCTGTAGCTGCATGATTCTGCCTCAGACTGCACACACAACGGGAGTCGTGCATTTTTTGGTGCAGGTTCTCTGTACAGCTTTTGGGACTCTTTATAGGTATCTCTCCGTGTCTTTTCCCAGAAGAAGCCACCAGACAGTGAAGAGCCCAGTGATGATTTTGTGGACTTCAGTGGTGGCTGCTTCTTGCTCATGTGCTTCTCCCTTCTACTCTCTGTTAGGTGCTCCTACGCTTTCCCGGCTTTTAGAAGCTGGTCCTGCACAGTTCACCTCACCTCTTGCTTCCTTCTCCGCTGTTGCCAGCGAGCCTCCAGCTAAGCTCCTGCCACCCCCCGTAGAGCCTGTGTCCCAGGCCACTATTGTCATGATGCCCACGCTGTCAGCACCAGCCGTTGTGCCACCAGCTGCAGCTGCAGAAAGCGTAGCCACAGGTGCGTTCCTGAACTACGCACTCAGAGGTCACGTCCTGCTGGAAAGCAGAACTTCTGTGGGATCAGCGCCCTGCGAGCTCTCAGCTGGGCTTTATCACCTCAGACTCGCCATCCTGGCCAAAAAAGGATGGTTATGGCTGGGTTCTGCAGTAAACAGATGGTTTTCAACAGGGTTTGCTGGGTGTGGGTGGGGGTGCTGGTGATTTGCTGGACTGTGGTTCAAGGGTTGGAATCTCAGCTTGTCTCTCCTGTGGGAAAGCAAACCCGTATTTGTCTTTTATTAATCTAAGCTGTGGTGGGGTGGGTGAGCCTGGGATTCTTGTGGTTGGTGCTTGGTCTTACCCACTGCAGTGTTTGTTTATATGGGGACCTCTCCAGCTTGGTCTCTGACTGTCCCTGTCATCCCTGTGCAGTGAGCCAGCCAGAAGCCTGTGTTTCCATGGAGGCAGTGTCTGATTCCCATACTGTGACAGTGTCCATGGACAGCAGTGAAATATCAATGATCATTGATTCCATCAAGAAAGAGTGCCTGGGTTCTGGGGCTGGCAGCACTGCAGGATCTTCCAAAGATCACTGCATGGATGGGAAAGAAGATCTGGATTTGGCTGAAAAAATGGATATTGCAGTGTCCTATACGGGGGAAGAGCTGGACTTCGATACGGTTGGAAATATTATAGCCATCATTGAGGACAAGGTAAATGGGGAAGGCAGAGTGCCAGTGCCTTTTGCTCCACATTCAGTTGGGTTAATCTCAAATGATTGCTGTTCACCAGTATAGTTTAAAACAAGCAAGAAATAACTATTCCAGAATGCACATTCTCACCATCATTTTCCAGATCAGTAGGAAAGGACAGCATTGCTGCCTGTCTGACACTGGTGCTCCTTTTCAGAGTACAAAAAGAAATGTTTTTCTTCCTTGGAGGGTAGGGTGTGGGTCATGTCTCTGGCAGACAGATGAGCCCTGCTCACAGAATCCTTTCCAGGCCTGCCATATTTCTGAAACTGGAGCTTCAGGAGAAACTCCCACAGGGAGTGATACAAATCTGGCTGCAAAAGGCAACTTTGTAAATGGAGTAGACTGGGATTTCCACAATTGTCTCAGTACCAAATAACATGAACTTTCCTTTAATCCCTCCTTCTGACCTCGGCCTGCACTGCTGTGTGTTTGTTTTGACAATAAAGGTAGACGACCACCCTGAAGTCCTGGATGCAGCAGTCGTTGAAGCTGCTCTGTCTTCTTTCTGCGAAGATACCGATGACCCTCAGACCCTTCCTGGCCCATGGGAACATTCAATTCGTCAGGAGCATGAGAAACAGGCCCAGATGCCACAAGTGTCTGTGACTGTGAAGCAGGAGAGACTGGAGTGTGAGGAGCCAGAGGCAAAGGGAATTCGAGACCTAATGGGCATCAGTGAGCTGGGCTCAGAAATAAAGACTGAACTTGCAGAGCAGGACCAGAGTCAGCTGGGCCCTGAAGAAACCATACCAGCAACTGCAAGAGTGACAGAAACACCAGAGCTTAGAAACCAAGAGATAGAAGAAGATCAAAGAGCAGCTGTAACATCAGGAGAGAGTTCTGAAATCAAGATAGAGTCGTCCCAGGGAGAAGATGCAGTGCTCAATCCAGTGAAGACAGAGGTATGTGGTCACAGAGGCTGTCTGGAACTGGTGTGGGGAAAGAGAGGAGCAGTTGTGGCAGGTAGGAGCAAAGTTTAGAGGAAGGATGAGTGCTGGGTTGAAGTGACCCTTCAATGAGTGTGACTGGCTGTTTTCCTGGGAGTCAGGCTGCTGATGTGCAGAGCAGCTCTGCTTGAGGCAGTACCTTTGTGTATCTCCCCCTACCCATGTGCAGAATTGCTGCTGGGAAGGTACTCAGTGAACCTCATTGCCTGGAGTTAGGTTAGGGTGAGTGAGATGTGCCCACACCTTCACTGAAGTAAGCTGACACAAACATCTAGATTTGTGCATTTCTCTTCCCTCCAGACCCCACCTGATGATGATTCATCCCCTCCACAAGTCCCAAATGTGAGTGAAGACTCCTCACAGGCTGATGTTCAGCACAAATTTGAGCTGTCAGGTAACTTAATTCAGCTAGGAAATCTTTTACATGCAACATTATTAGCTGGATAGTTGTTAGTTATCTGGTTCAGGTTTTTTGGGGAGGAGGGAGAAAAGATACCTGTAGGAACAGTGTTAATTACTGCAGGACAGTAGGTCTTGGTGCAGGAGCTTTTGTAGGAAAGGCTGCTTGGGAGAATCAATCTCTCTGCATTTCTTTCTTTCACAGAGTCAATGAAGGAGGAGGCCCAAGCCCTGTTTAGGAGTCAGATGAAGGTAATTCCCTGTTGGTTTTAGTCATCTTGAGTTTATTAGCAACATCTTGCTGCTGCTGTCTGCTGAAAGGCAAAGCTTGTGGTTAGCTTTCTGCACTGGGAAGTGAGCAGTCTGCAGCTGAAGGGGAGATTGCTTCAGAGTGTAAAGGTGTTTGTGTGTGTGCTTCTGGGTCTGTGGGGAGAAGCAGGGCAGGCTGGAGAGACTGGGATTTTGTGGAAGTGCCTGTACAGTTGTCAGCAGCCTCACAAGAAAATCACGTCGCTCACAGAACCATAGTTGCTTTGGAGGCGCTGAGTGGCTGCTGTAGCTGGCTGTGCCAGCTGATGGACTCTGTGTTTCAGGATGGGCAGGGGGAGGAGGATGATGAGGACGGCGCCAGTGAGGCTGCCAGTTTGGAGGAACCCAAAGAAGAAGACCAGGGTGAGGGGTATCTCTCAGAGATGGATAACGAGCCCCCCGTGAGCGAGAGCGACGACGGCTTCAGCGTCCACAACGCGCCCTTGCAGTCCCACGCGCTCGCCGACTCCATCCCCAGCAGCCCGGCCTCCTCGCAGTTGTGAGTGTCAGGGCACACAGGGAGTGGGGGAATTCCCATTTCTGCTTTGCTGAGTGGGTCCTAAGGGAGAATTTGTTGATGATTTGTTTGGTTCTTGCTTACAAAGGCAAGTGTGCAGACAGCACTCCAGTACCAGCTCCCACTTTTTCCTTCTGTCTTTGGCATGGATTAGCGTGGGCATGTCAAGGACTAAACAAACCACGAGTTTTCTGCTCTGAGGCAGTGATCAGACTCCTGAAGGAATTACATTCTTCCCTTCTCAGCTCAGTGTGCAGTGAGGACCAGGAAGCGATACAGGCTCAGAAGATCTGGAAGAAAGCCATCATGCTGGTTTGGAGAGCAGCAGCTAATCACAGGTGAGTTTGATGTCTTGGCAGAAAGAAGTGACTAATCCTAGACAAGTCTCCACTCTCCCATCTCAGAGGCTTATCTCTCTTGAGAGATGATGAATCATAGTGTTACAGACAAATAAACAGGAGAGCATGAAACAAATACTTAGCAGCAAGGACAGGCACTGAGTGGACTCTTTCTCTCTGCAGGTATGCCAATGTCTTCTTACAGCCTGTAACTGATGACATAGCACCAGGCTACCACAGCATCGTGCAGAGGTGAGTCTCAGCAGTCTTCTGTCATTAGAACTCTGTATGTTTGCATATTTTTAGGGATTTTTGGCAAGAACAATGTAGTTTTTGCCCACTGTGCAGACTTGGAAAAGTATTCTTTTTCTGACATGATTCAGTCAGAAGCAGGTTTCCCCAAGAACAGAGTCATCATCAGTAACAGGCACATGTCTGTACACAGTCCTGACTTTGAGTGAAGTACACTGACTTACACACAGCATTTTATCAGTAAGGTGAAACTGATCTGTTTCTCCCGGTTTCTATCCAAGAGTAGGATTTAACCTTTGGAATTCCTAAAAGCTGTTCTTTAATCAGTATTTTTCACTGTCCCAGATGGTGGACTTCTCTGGAAGAATTACCAGAATCCCCTCCTAGCTGCTGAAATCTCTTGTAAACAGTTCAGGCTCAGTGGCTGCAGCTCTAGCTCCTTAGTTTCTCTGTCAGTGGTTCCTGGAGAAGGCAGATGCCTCTCCTGAGAGATCTCTGAGGCTGTTGTTACTATTCCAGGTAACTGCTGGACACCCTGTGTCTTCTGACCCAGGCCTTGGTACTGGGGAGCACAGCCCATGGGGGGAGAACCTGTTCAGCTAAATAAAACACACACTGTAACTAAGCACATTACAGACCCAGGGCTGTTTCCAAAGGAGATGGGAAAGAGTTAAGCATTTCTGTTACAATTTTGCCTACGTTTCTTTCACAGGCCAATGGATTTATCTACCATCAAAAAGAACATTGAGAACGGGCTGATCCGAACCACAGCCGAGTTCCAGCGGGATATTATGCTGATGTTTCAGAATGCAGTGATGTACAACAGCTCTGACCATGATGTGTACCACATGGCTGTGGAGATGCAGAGAGATGTCCTGGAGCAGATCCAGGTGAAGTACTGAGCTGAGGCCAGTGCAGGACAGAGCATCTGCTTCGGTCCATAGGTCTGGCTGTAAGACCACAGTTTCACTCCCAGTGGGTCCTGTCCTTCCCTGCTTCTCTCTCATGGTAGCTCAGGTGTTTGTGTTGAACTAGACTGTGGGCGAGTTAAAAGTAACGCAGCAAAATTTTTTATATGTTCATCCCAGACCAATTTCAAATGTAATTTCCTTCAGGGAAATGCTTAGGCCAGCAAGAACCAGGGTGTGGTTCAGGAACAGAAATGAGCAACAAGAACGGTGAATGACAGGGGACGCGACGGCTTCTTTGGGTGGCTGTGCTGGTTTATGCTGGTGTAAAGTGCACATGAAACTGCCCTGTAAATTTATGCTATTTAAAATATCCTTTGAAGCAGAATGTCCCAGCTGGCAGGGCTAACAGAGTTTGAATTGGGGTTTTGTAGTTCCTCAGGACTTGTGGCTTCTGAGGTAAATTGGGGAACTTATTCTGAGCAGCACACAAGGAACTGAAACTGCCTCTGACCCAATCATTCCCAGCCTGTGGTCTGTGATAGTTAACTGACATGCACTTACTGAGCTTGTTTTGCCTGACAATCTTAACAGAGTGTGGTTTCCTTGCAGCAATTTCTGGCCACACAACTGATGATGCAAACATCAGAGTCAGGGATCAGTGCAAAGAGCCTGCGGGGACGAGACTCCACTCGCAAGCAGGATGCTTCGGAGAAGGTGAGAATGCTGCACCCTGTGCAAGGGCACTTGGGATCTGCTGAAGAATCCCAAGATACTGCATGAAGTTCCCACACCAAGGAGGCAAAAGTTCCCACACCAGCATCTTCACGTGAACAAATTTTCTTTAAATGTGTCTATTGATTAGATTTCAGTTCTGGAACTGTACAGCATTCCAGAGGCAAGTCTCATGAGTTTTTTCTGTAATCCAAATACTTCTATTACCTGTTTTTAAAAACAGATGATAAAAACTGAACAGAGTATTGGAAGAGGTGTGAATACTGTCAGGCACATGGTGTGACTCTTGGGCATGGGCCTGCAGGGCAGAGTTGGACCCACTGATCCTTGTGGTTCCCCTCCAGCTCCACAGATTCTGTGATTCTATGGTATGGCAAAAAGGTGAGGGGAATTGCCATATTATTTCACTTTCTAGTTAGGTTTTTAGAGCTAGAGAATGAGTCACCTCTGGTTTGCTGTGTGAAATACATCAGCAAACCTTTGAATTCCACACTGATCTAAGCAATGAAGATTTGTGGGTTTTTTCTTCTGTAAAGACACATGCAAACTTGATGAAGTGATCTCAGGTTCTCTCTGGTGCACACAACACTGTGACAGCAGGGACTGCCTGCTTAGTTCTAGTGACAGCTGCACCAAGTAGGAATTGTTTGGTAGACCAGGAAAACTTGCTGTGGCTGTGGAGGGAATATCCCTTTCCTGGCATTCTGGCTCTCGCAGTGTCCCTCTTTTTGTCTGTTTTTATGTTCCTGCTGCATAAGACTGACGCCCTGCAGGAAGGGGAGTGGGGCACATGTTCCTCTATGCTCGTGTGTGGGCTCAGTGCTTCTGTGTGGTGTGTGCATTTCCGTAGCTGATGCCTGATAAGTCCTTCTGTTTGGCCTTTTAACAGGACAGTGTCCCAATGGGCTCTCCTGCCTTCCTTCTCTCTCTCTTTGTAAGTATTGAAAGGCTCCAGCAGGTTCTGCAGTACTGCTGCCAGGTGCTCTGCTCCTTGTCTGGGTGATCATTGCACTGTCACAGCATCCTTAGCACTGCAGCAGGGTGTGTTTGACTTGGGGGCTGCACCACTGTGATCTGAGAAGAGATGTCTCAGTGCCTTATTTTCAAAATGGGTGAGCGGGTGGGGCTTCAGTCTTTTCTTCTGGTTCCAAGTGTTTTTGTTTTGTCATCTGCTTTTGCTTTTTCCATGACTTTTCTCCTGCTTTCTTTCCATGTAAGTGGGAAGACAAACCAAGTGGTGCAGTCCTGTAGTTCCTACATCTTTCATGTTTATACAGCTGCCCCTTCCACACGTCCGAGGGAGTACAAAAGGTCTTGGGAGAGTGAGGAGTCAGCTGTGTGTCCTTTATCCATTCCTGGTTCAGAAAGCAAATAAGACTCTGCAGAAATATCTTACTCTGTGCCCGTGGTGATCTGGAAGTGTTTGGAAAAATATTCCCTCTGGGAAACCCCAAGTCTGAGTTACCATGAGGAGAGAGAGGAGGAAGATGGAGAGCTGTCCTTATCTCTCACATGTGTCTAAAGACAGAGGAGTACTCCAGGAGAGGCAGCAGATCAGCCAGAGAGAGAGGGCAGCGGATCAGAGGAAGCTCTCAGCTCACCTTCTGCTCGTGGAAAGGAGCTGTGTGGAGGAACTAGGGAGCTAGTGCCAGGGTCACTCAGCTGGAGGAGCACTTCCCATAGGGATCAGCAGCTGATAAGGTAGGTTAGTCAGCAGTTTTCCTTTTCCCACCTTAAGCTAGAATCTGCTGCTTAGGAGAAAGCCTGCACTGTCCAGGTCCAAAAGCATCTGTCTGAGCCAGAGGTGTTGCCTCTCTCTGCCCTGGCTCCAGTCCAACACCCTGCTGTGTCCAGATCCAACTTTAGGTAGGTCTGCAGGCAGGCCTTGGCAGAGACGGCTTCCCTTTCTCCTGATGGGAAGGCATGAAAAGTTGTTGCCAGATGCAGAATTCCCTCCCTCCCTCCCTCTCTCCCTCCCTCTGTGCCGGAGGGACGTTCCCGTGGGGTTGTGTAACTGTGTTTGTTTGCCTTGTGAGCAGGACGGAGGCACCAGAGGGCGGCGCTGCGCCATCGAGGCAGACATGAAGATGAAGAAATGATGCTGCAGTCACAAAATCCCAGCAGAATCCCAGGCATCCGGAGCTGGAGTGCGAGCAGGCAGCTCTGAACAGCTGTTGGAGGAGGAAGAAAAGCTGCAGGTCCATTCCTGGGACCTCATTCACCACCTTCGCTTGCCCTTCTGGAAAGCAGTGTCTCGTCAGAATGTGTAACCCAAAGAAACTTCCCCAGAGGGGAAGACCAGCCCCCCTGCCTGTTTTAGGGCAGTCGTCTTGGGCTTCATCAGTGTTCTGGTGTTAGCTAGCAACTGGTGGCTCGTATGTACTGTAATGTGAAGTGTACAGATTTTTACTAGTGATGTGTAAATGTGATGTATATTAAAATGTGGGAACAAACCCGTGTGCAGTGTTCTGAGCATCACAGCTCTGCAGGGAGGAACCCTGTGGTACAAGCCTGGATCCTCACCTGGAATATCTGCAAATATAATTCTCTGCCAGTTATCCCTATAGCAGACATGCATGGCAGAGCTCTGATGTTAGAGACAATCCATAAATGAAGGGAATGCTGCACAGTGCTTGGATGGAGAGGAAGATTCCCTGCTTGAGTGTGTGAGGATACGGCACCACTGTGGTGACACTGGAGATCAAACCTTGAGAAGTTAAATACTGCAGGCTTGTTGGAGCTTTCCTTAGGAGAAAATGCATTGAAAAGGACTTGACATTCTTTCCCCAGAGATCTGTGGAGGCTGCACTAGTCAGAGTGAAAATCTGTGATCCCAGCACCCGTAGGCAGGATTGCCAGTACCTGGTTTCACATCTGAGCTTGTGTGCTGTTTCTACTGGGAATTACAGTCCTTTTCCTCAGCAACGTGAAGGTTTTAAGTTCTCTGCGAGAATTTCCAAGTCACTTTTTCTGCTCATATGACCTGAGATGAAACTTGCATGTTTTCTGCCCACACAACCTTTCATGGGGGAAAAGAAAACAACAGAATGACACCATCCTTGATTGTTACAGCAGCTGGGAGTGCTCTGCATTCTGTGCAGCATGTCCAGGGTGCAGCATGTTCAGGTTTCAGGAAACTGAGTCACTGGGATTAAGACCAGAGGCATTGTTGCCTATCCAGTAAGAGCTCTCAATTTTCACAGGTTCAGTGTTGAAGTTGGCCGTGCCTGCTGTGTCAAGTCCTGTGTACTGCTGAGGTGAATTTTCACCAAGAGTCACCTTACAGGTGTGGAAATGCTGAAACTCCCTTGGATTGGTGATTGGTTGATTGTCCTTTGCTGCTAAACCCGGGAGCCAGTTTCTGGTTTGAATTTTTATTGTTCTCAGTTTATAGCACAAAAAGTTACAGAGATCTTTGTCTTCCATGCATTTTATGGAGTGATTTCAGTTAGGGACAAACATTTTAGTATTGCCTGTTATGACTGGACAAGGTAATGGTTCTAAACTAAAAGAGGGCCTATTCAGACTGGATGAAGATTTTTTTTTTTTACAATGAGGGTTGTTTTACAATGAGGGTTGAGCTTCTCTGGATAACCTGGCACAGGTTATCCAGAGAAGCTGTGGATGCCCCATCCCTGGAAGTGTTGAAGGCCAAGTTGGACAAGGCTCTGAGCAACTTGGAATAGCGGAAGGTGTCCCTGCCCATGGCAGGGGGCTGGACTCAGACAGCCTTTAAAGGTCTCTCCCAACCCAACCTGTTCCATGATTTTAAGTTGGAAAGAACCTCTGCATTCCTTTACTTCATTCAGCTGCTCAGAGCAGGGCCAGCTTCAAATATTTACCTTATACCCAGTCAGAATTTCCTCATCCCTGTCTCCTTTCACTGTTGGCCACTGAGAAGAGTCTGGCTCCATCTCTCTGTACCCCCTCTGCCCTGCCATTGTCTCTGCTGGAAAACTGGAGGTGAAGCACCAGAGAAGACCTTTATCAGACCCTCTGGTGACTTGCTTTCATCATGGCAAGCATTGCTGTTCTTCCCTACCCCTGGTTTCTTCTCCTAACCAGGTATTTTTCTCTCAGCCTTTTCTCTTGTCCCATGACATTTTAATAGTCTTTAATGATGTTTAAGAGCTTTAAAACTCCAAGATAGGATTTTCTCTACAGAGCCTCATTCCCTCTTCCCCAATTCATCATCTCATGTTCTGACTACTTATTAATTCTCTTCTTCCTAATACTTTGTTCTAATCTGTCTAGTACAGAGCTGATGTTTTACTGTGCTGCATCTCCCAGCACCCACCCTTTTACAGACAGATAAAACTGTCACCCCTTTCTGGTTTTCTTCTTAAATGACAAGTAACACAGCACAGGCTCGGTCACGTTGTATTTAAGCTTCTTTAGGGCTCACAGATGAATCCCAATGGGTTCTAAGGTTTATTCACTCCCTCAAATTGTTCTAAAATCTCCCCTGTTGACATTTTAATTAGATATCGTCTCTCAGACCCATCCCAAGAGAAGGTCTCATGTGAGCTCCTCTGTGGCAACTGCTGATAATGATGATTAATTTGGTTTTTCCAACTGGCCCTATTTTCCACTGAGATGTTTGGCACTGATCGTGTGTCATCCCCACTGATCATCTGGCAGCTCTCTGCTTCTGATGTTTTTGATTAGGTTTTTTGTTTTTATTTGCTTTTATGTCTTTAGCAAATTGTTCTCTTTTTCTTCTTTTTTTTGCCTGCTTTATGTGGATTCTACATTTCATTTATTAGAGTTCAGGCTTTTATCATTTTTCTTGTTTTGACATGTAAGTTCTTTTTAAAGGCTGTCTTTTTGATTTCTAACAGCTTTTTCCCAGAACAGCAAGGGTTGTGCAGTGTCTGATCTCTGCAAAGTGAACTAAAACTTTCCATTTTGAGAGAGGTTCCTTGCTAGTGACTTATGTAGCCAACATAATTAAGAACTGTCAGGCAGTTCTTAATTAAAAGTTCAAGTCTGTGTCATTTTGTCCGGAATTGGTGTAGAGCTGAGCTGTCTGTGATTATTTCACTCATCATGTCTTGCACTAACACTGCTGTTCTGCTCTCTGGCATCTCGAGTCTTCCAAGATTTGGTAAAACTGAACATAAGGCTGAAGATCTCTTTAATCTTACGCCCAAGTTCCCAGGACTTGCTGATTTTCAGCGTTTATCCCTCTGAGCACAGAAGGATGATCACAAGTGATCAGATTACCCTGGGCTGAGGCTTTTCTGTGCCTCTGCATGTGGCAGCTCTGCTGAGGCTGCAGGAGAGAGCTCCAGGCACAGGGTTTTTCTTCAGATGGAATCTCAGTTTGCCCAACTCCCTCACCTGAGAGCAGGCAATGTTATCTCGTACCTCATCAAATTTCATCTGCTGCCACTGAAGTGAACTTTGAAAGAGGTTTCGGAAGGACGGGCTTTCAGATCCCAGCTCTGCTTGCAAGTTCACAAAATAAGCAAAGCAGTTCTCTCACCCCAGACCCAGTGGATTCTGTATTTCTCCCACTTATGCACCATAAGCTGAATTTGGAGCTGTGCTAGCAGTCCTGAGAGTGGAAAAGCCAAGCAGTGAGAAATGTGCTTGTTCAAAACTCTAAAAAAATCAGGTTGTACATAATTAACTGAAGACTCTAAAGACAGTGTTAATTAATGCATAGAATTCTCCATAGGTGCAGCATCCAGGCAGCTCCATTCAGTGACAAGATGCAGATTTTGTGGCATCCTTCACTGCTGTACTGCAACTCTGCAATCAGTTCCCCAGGCTTAGAGGACTCGGAGTGCACTCGTGCAGTAGAAGACATTTAGGCATGGACTAATGAACAGAGATGAAATGAGTGGTTTCTTCCTTCTTAAGAGAATGCTAACTTTTATTTTCTGCAGTGGATAGAACCGTGCCTGTGTGATTGTGTGGTTATAATTTTTCTGGCTCAGGTATGTGAGATATCACCATCCAGATAAATCACACCTGTCACTTTCAAAACTCTGTCTGTAAGGTTTGGAGTAAGTTATCTCCAGTATAAAAAGTTCTCAGGGGGCAGCAAGTGGAATTTCAGTTAGTTGTCCTTGGAGTCACCAGTTGTTCCCAACACTCAGCAGCTGAGGAGCCCCAGCAGGACTTGGTCTGAGTTTGCTGGATGCCTTCAGCACCTTAAATATGGAGCCTCAGCAAAGCCATGTGCTCCCAGATAGCTCAGCATGCCCTGAGCAGAGTGACCCACTGACCAGGGCAGGAAGAGAGCACAGCAAAAGCACCAGAAAACCTGAAATTCAGTTGCTCTGAAGCAGCAGTTGGTGTTGCAGAGCTGCAGCCCTGCCATGTGCTGTGTGGTGAGCTCAGGTAGGCTGCTCACCTCAGAGTCCTTCCCATGCTGTGGCCCTCCCAGTGTGTCTGTCAAGAAATGAGCTGGGCTTGGCAGTTCTGGATCAGGGTACAAAGAAATTGCTGTATTTTCATTGCAGATGGGCCATGCCTGGAAGTCTGAGTTGGAATCTCCCACCAAGTCAGAGAACAGTGATTTCCAGTCTCTTCCTGACTGGGATTCAAGCTTGGATCTGGATGTGAGGAGCTGGAGAAATACTGAAGAGCTGGCCATGGGGAAGCTAGAGGGGAGCAGCCAAGAGACAGACCATGAGATGGAGCTGAGTGAGCCTCTCTGGAAGGATGATAGTGAAGATTACCACGAGGCAGAGAAGCCATGTGAAAGCGACAGTCTTTTCCAGTTCCTCTTGGAGGTAGGGCTGTTTGGATTTCAGGAAGGTGGGCAGCATAGTTCAGGCCCTCCTGAAACATTGGGCTTTTCAGGGCCTGCACCATCCATACAAACAGAAACAGTCTGGGGGCACAGCAGCAGCTCTGGGTTCACTTTCTCCCCAGCCCAAGTCCAGCCTTTCCTCCCATTTGGAGCTCCCACTGCACCCAGGCAGCTGCTTTGCCAAAACACAGCTCACCCTTAAGCACAGAAATGTCAGTGAACTGACACTGTAATAATAACACAGGGCTTCATCAGATTTTGCAAGGATTCCTAAAAATGGAAAGGCGTTTGTAAGTGATTGCAAAAATAGCATCTCTGCTGTTTATTTCTTCTCCCTTCTGCCTTCACAATTTGAAGTAATAAATCACTGTCTTGCAGGTAACCCAGATGTTGGAATCTTTCTGCATTAGCAGCACAGAGTCATCGCAGACTCCGTGGGATTATTGTGGCTCAGGGAAGCAGAGTGATGGGGAAGAATTGAGGTGCCAGGAAAAGACCACAGGAACAGCAGCCTCAGGAGCAGAGGAAAGTCAACTACACATCGTGGCAACAGATGAGAAAGAACACTTCCTGGGAAGAGAGGTAGGAGAGTGGTGGTCCTAAAAGAGCCTCTGGCCCTGGATGAGAGATGAGACAGTGAAGGAAACCAGCTCTAGAAGAGATGGGGGAGCCCCAGGTTCTGAGAGGGGAGACAAAACACACAGGAGGGGAACACAGAAGGAATGTATGAGGGAAGGGTGTTTTTTGTGTATGGCTGTGTATCTTTATAAACAGGAAGCTTGTTACAGATGAAACCCTCAGATGTGAGTTGGAGGAATTGCTCCTTGGCAGTGTAAAGGTGACTCATGAGAGCTGGCAGGCTGCTCTCAGGTTTAAGGCAAGGTTGGAAGACTTGCCTGGTTCTAATTGCTGTGTTTTGCAGCACAGCTTGGCTGGTTTCAGGCCCACGTGGCTGTGCCAGCAATAACCATCTGCCCCTGGGGATTGTCATGTCTTAGAAGCAGGCACTGTCTAGCCTGGGTTTGCATCAGTCCTGTGTTTGGGGGCTGTGGGCTCCCACCAGCCTGCTGGGTATTCCTGGCAAAGTAACACAGCACTGGAGGAACAGGGCCATTTTTCCACACTTGCTTTCTTGCAAACTCGGGACACTGGAGACAAATAACCTCCAGGATTTCACCTGTTCAGCCAGGACAGTGTTTTCCCAGCAGTTACTCTGCTCTCAGCTGCTGTTATTCCCAGCAGCTCCCTCACAGTTCTCCCAGTGGTCACAGCCAAACACAGCACAGGGTGCAGTTTCTTTCTGAGAAGTCTGCTTGTGCTTCAGATCTGTTGAGAATTCTGAGGTGCTCCTGCATGAAATCCCACTGAGCATTTTACTGGCAAACCACTACAGCAACAGCACCACTCTCCTTCCTGGCTGAGTCTATTCTCTATTCCCTGTCATTTTAACGTGGGAGTTTGTGAGGAAACAACCTTGTTGAACTCCAGGGGTTCCTGTTATCTGTATCTGGAGCTTTAACAAGCCTGAGGCAGTCTTACCTCAGCTCCTGATTGCCCTCTCTACATCCATGACTCTTCCCAGAGAGCAGACAGACACAGCACTGGGCACCACTCAGCTGCACAGGGTTTGTGTCAGCCAGGGGTGGATGTCATCCAAGAGATCAGACATAGCTCTTGCTGGGAAGGTCTGAGTGAGGTCAAACAGCATCCTCTGAGTAACAGAGCAAGCAAGCTCCCAGCTGAGCCTGGATGCAGGAGAGGGATGTGCAGCAGGCTGGTTTCTAGATAAAGGATTCAGGTAATGTGCAGCCATTTTAGATGTATCCTCTCTGCTCTTCAGGGCAAGACTCAAGAACCTGGAGAACCACCTTTAGATGAGCTGCATCCACTAGAGATGAGTGCTCAGATGGATCAAGATGACAGTGACAGCACCTCTGCAGCCTCATTGCTGGACTCCACAGGCTCTCCCAACATGCACCTGTAAGCAGCTGGTTCTGCACTCTTGCCAATGCAGCAGAACAGAGTCGTTCCCTTGTCACACATGAAAACAAGTGCATGGCACAGGTCACCTCCAGGAAGGTGAGACAGCCAAGCAGAGCAGGAGGGAAGGAGGCAGCTTGTGCTGTCTCTGGATTTGCTGCTATTATAGGGCATTGATCCTAAGATGAAGTGAGAAGAGTAGATACTAAATAAGAGATTAAATGGAAAATATATGTTTTCTCAAGTCAAATTAGGCCTGGTGTGAGCTGGATGTGAGGCTCTGTCAGGCAATGCACAGCCCAGCATTACCAACCCCTTTGAGCAGGTGCAGGTGTAGCACGTGTGATAACTTGAACTGCCTTTCAAAGGAAAAACGTGGGATTTTGGGAAGAGAAACTTTATAAAAAGCACCTCAGTAAAGTTCTGAACTGGAGAGGTTTTCTATCCAATTTGATCCTGCTCCTTATCTCAGCTTTGTTTTTACCTCTTGTCCTGCATCTTCCCGCACTCTGGATGTTCAGTTGTGCATTCTGATGTGCAGAACACTCCCACCATCACACTCAGAGGCTTTTTGTAGCTTCATCCACCTGGATGTGGTGGGTGCCAGCAGAGTTGTCACCTCCTACTTTGTCTCGAGTGTGATGATCTGGCAGTATCTTCACTCCACAGGCTGCAGCCAAGCTGGAATAACCCCCTCCAGCACCTGATCCTCAAAAAAAAGCTCCTGTCCATCTGGAGGATGATAGCCAGCCACAGGTATGTGGGAGCAGAGGGCTGCATCAACATGTCCTGAACACACTGCCCTGAGTCCCAGCTCCCGTGTCACCAGTCCCAGCTCCCATGTCACCATTCCCAGCTCCCGTGTCACCAGGCCTAGTCCTCCCCTCCCAGGGGCTGGCCTGTCTCTCCAGGACTTTGCTGTGGGAACAGCTGCCTGCTGCAGAGCTGGAGAGAACACTGCATATTGATTTCCTCTGCTTAATGTGCCAGAGCCCAAATGCTGCTTCCTACACAGCTGGCACAACACTGGCTGTGGTCCTCAGGGCCAGCAGGGAGAGGCAAGCCCTGCTCCATGTTTTTGGTGCAGGAGCAGGCAGAGAACATTCTTTGTCCTTGTCCCTGTAGGTTCAGCAGCCCGTTCCTGAAGCCAGTGTCAGAGAAACAAGCCCCTGGATACAGGGATGTGGTAAAGAGGTGAGTTTGTGGAGGGAGTGCTCACTGGCCGATTTCTCTCGGGTTGTTTTCTGTCTTCTCTGGTTTCCAAAGGGCCAGTGGGATGGTTTCCTTCCTCATTTTCCAGAGTTTGGCTGTCACCAGCATCTCCCACTGATTTCTTTCAGTAAAACTCCCTTATGGGTAATTAGAACCTGGAAGCTTCCACTGACTCTGGAGCTGGTGGGAATTGTGCCTGCCCTGTGCAGGCATTGCATGGCTGGCTTATCCCAGGCACAGTCCCTGGGCAGGGGATCCAGGCCCTGCAGCTCAGCAGTGCCTTCTCCCTGTGCTTGGAATGTGCCTCAGGAGATGCCCCCTCCTCACCCGCTGCGAGCGCCCCAGATGTTTCACTCTCAGCACAGAAGTGGGTCATAAGAATATTTCCCAGAGAGATTAATGGCATTTTTTCAGAGCTGAATCATGTTCTATTCTGGTCACAGTTGTCCTCTCTGCAGCCATTCATTTTCCCATTCTGTCAAAATAAGGGAAGTAATATTTATTCCCTATCATGTTCCCCTTACCAGCACTGCTATTTTTGCTGGTGGCACCATTCGATCTTTAGGGTGTTTAATAGATACCTATTTTAGTAACTTTTCTTTCTCCACTAAGACCTGGACTGACTTCCTGAAGACTAATTACTGCTTGCCTTCTCTGGAGCTCAGCATCCCATTTTTTCCAGAGGTGACTGCTAATGACCTGCCAAGTTGATTGGATAGCAAGTGTCGCATTGGCTGAACTCACTTTTGTCTGGCTTGGAAGAAAAGCCTTTCTCACTCCCTCCTGTGTGTCTTGAGCAATAAAATTGATTGAAAATAGCTGTGCTTTCAGGGCCACCCTGAAATGAGAACAAGTACATTCATGCAGATCCCAAAGGATGCCGGGCCCTGGGTTGCAATTTCATTCTTCTTCTCTCTGTCTTTTGTAGACCCATGGATTTAAGCAGCATAAAGAGGAGGCTGTCAAAGGGACACATTCAGTCCGTGATGCAGTTCCAGTGTGACCTGATGCTCATGTTCCAGAACGCCGTGATGTACAACAGCTCTGACCACCACGTGTTCCACGTCGCTGTGGAGATGCAGCGAGAGGTCTTGGAGCAGCTGCAGGTCTTGGCTGAAGCCCTCCTGTTGTCCAGGGACAGGCTGGAGTGAGGCAGAAGGTAACCAGCCCTGCCTGAGGCTTCACTCAGTTGGAGCAGTGTTGTCTCTGTGGGTCAGGGCATCTCCTGGGCTCAGGGGATGTGCTGCCCTGGTCTTGGGTAGACCTCATTATCCCCAGTGCTGGCTGCTGGGTTGATGGGTTGATTCAAAGCAGTTTTTGGGAGGGTACCATGTTGGAAGCCTCCATTCTTTTTGGGAAAAGCAGCGATGTAGCCCTGCAGGGAGAAGAGTTCCCTGGGATGAAAAGCCAGAGAGAAAATCCTGTGTGTGGCCAGGTGGATGAAGCGGGCACAGCCTGTGAGGGTGGCTGGCTGCACACCGGGCATGGCAGCGTTCCCGCGTTGAGCTTGTTGTGCTGTTGTGTTGGGTCGGGTGGGTCCGGCCTTACCGGCACTGACCACACCCAATAAAGGCCCGTGTTGAAGCTTGTCCCGGCCTGCCTGACACTGGGACTGGGACCGCGACTGGAACTGGGGCTAGGTCCAGAACTGGAATGGGACTGGGACCGCGACTGGAACTGCGGCTGGGTCCAGAACTGGAATGGGACTGGGACCGCGACTGGAACTGGGGCTGGGTCCAGAACTGGAACTGGGGCTGGGGCCGGGAAACGCGTGACGGAGCGCGTGGCCGGCGGTACAAACACCGCTTGCCATTGGCCGTCTCGGCTGTCTGTCAGTGCCAGAGCGGTTGCCGATTGGCTGTCGGAGGGCTCGCGGGCGTGTGTCCTACCCCCGGCGCTGTCCGTGCCCCGGAAGCGGAAGCGGAAGCGGCCTGGGGCGGCCATGGCGCGGGAGAAGCCGGAGGCGGCGGCCGAGGCGGAGGCGACACCGGAGCTCTCGTACCGGGAGCAGCTCGACTTCCTGAACCCCATCGCGCAGCCGCTCGCGTCCCGCAAGCTCACGCGAAAGCTCCTCAAGTGCATCAGGAAAGGTCTGGCGGCGCCGGGATGCGGCGGGGCTGGGGAGGCGCCGGGGCATGCCGGCGGCGCGGCACGGCCCCCACGCTGCGGTTCTCGCTCAGCCCCTCACGCCGTGGTTCTCTTGCAGCGACCAAGCACAAGCAGATCCGCCGCGGTGTGAAGGAGGTGCAGAAGTTCATCAACAAGGGCGAGAAGGGGTAAGTGCTGCCCTGGCCCCGCACGGCCCCGCCGGCGCGGCCGCTGACACGGCTGTCCCTGCAGGATCACGGTGCTGGCCGGAGACACGCTGCCCATCGATGTGTACTGCCACATCCCCATCATGTGCGAGGACAGGAGCCTCCCCTACGCATACGTCCCTTCCAAAACGGTGAGTGCTGGGGCGGAGGAGGAACCAGCCCTGGTGACAGGGAACCCGGTGAGGAGCCCAGGCTGTGACCGGAGCCTTCCCGGGGAGGCGCAGATCCGGTGCCCCGAGTAAAGAACTCGGTGCTTGTCCCTGACCAAGTCACAGAAGGGACAGATGGGAGGTGTAGGAGCGTTTCACTGTGGAACCACAGAACTGTTTGCCGTGATCGAGTTCCTGCAGCAGCTCCGGGACAGAGCCAACACATCTTTTCCAGGCTTCTGTGAGGCGGAGCCAGCTCTTTTGTAGACAGGGAGTTGGGGGGCAATCGGTGTCTTTGGAGTTCAGTCCCGGTGCAGACAGCTCTGCACACCCACTCCAGGGGAGCCAGGTCCGTTCTGCCAGCCCAGCTTGCAGCTGGTAGGAGACAAGCTGTGAAAAAGGTTCATGAACCCAGCACGAGTCCAGAGGGATTGGGTGTGATGGGCTGGACAGGCAGAACTTCCCTGCATTAAACCAGGGCCTGCAGTGAGCTGGTGCTGAGCTGTCACCTCGGGAAGGGACCTGGCACCCCATGGCCTCCCTCTGTTCCCTCAGGACCTGGGAGCTGCAGCCGGCTCCAAGCGCCCGACCTGTGTCATCATGATCAAGCCCCACGAGGAGTACCAGGAGACCTACGACGAGTGTCTGGAGGAGGTGTCAGCCCTTCCCCTGCCGCTGTGAAGAGCCGGGGCCGGGCTGTGTCCTGCGGGGCCGTGGCGGGTCCCTGTCCCCATGCCCGGGGGCAGCACGGCTGTTTCTGGGGACTCTGCCGAGAGGACTGATGGGGGGATGCTGGGCACTGCGGGGTGAATAAAGGTGTCTGCGGGTTTGTACAACGTGGTCCTGGTGCTCGGGGCGAGGGCAGGGGTGGTCCACAGCTGCGTTAAGCCACCGCGGGGGCGGGGGTGAGGCTGCCCCGGGAGCCCGCCCGGCCTGCCGTGAGTCACGGCGATGCCCCGCCCGCTTGTACCGCCCAGCCCGCTGGGCAGGCCCAGGCCGGCCCGCACACCATCCCCTCACCCCCGCCCTCATGGCCGGGTGCCCCCCACCCCGAGGGAAGCAGAGCAGAGGCCGGGAGAGAGAAATGCGGGTTTATTGCAGGAACGGGGTGCAGAGCCGGGCCCGGCCTTCACGTGGTTCTGCTGTTAAACACACAGAGCAGGGCTCCTTCCTTCCAGCGCCTCTGGGCTCCCCCAGCTCCCCCTCACCTCCCCTGGGAGGGGGGACCCCGGCCTCTTCCCCAGCTCAGGCACATGCCCCAGTCTTCTCTCCCACCCCAGTTCCTCCCAGTGTGGCAGAGCACCAGTTCCCATCCCTTCTTGCACAAGGCACTCCCCCATCTCAGCCTGAAGAAAGCTGCACCAACCACCTCCACATTGCAGAGCAGCTCCACACTGGGGACACGGGAAGCCCCAGCAGAGGTGCTGGGGCAGCTGCCCCCTCCCAGCAGCACCAGAACTCCTCAGGGTTTCCTCCTCTGCCTCCCCAGTGGCAACACCAGCTCCAGGGCCCTGCTGACAAGGCCAACAAGGCCAGTAGCTGCAACCCCCACAGCAAGGCAGGGGGGTGGGGGACAGGGCTTAAGCTTCTCCTCACAAGACATTAAGTTACTGGGTTGTAGGAACAGGGGCAGCAGAGCAGGAGGGACAGGGAATGTCTCACAGGGTGCTTGGTTTCTGCCCCCATGGCAGAAGGAATCACAGGACAAACGCTCCTGGAGTCAGAGCACAGGGCACATGCAAGACCCCCACCCTGGCCCAGATGACCCCTCGCCCTCCAGAGACCCCCACCAGAAGGGCCTGAAGTGCTGCAAGGAGAAGCTCCCCTGTGGCAATCGGTCCTTCAGCCCAGGGCAGCGCCGAGCGGGGCCAGTCCTTGTGTACACCCTGAGATCGTCCCATTGCAGCAGCAAGAGACCTTCCCCCTTCTCAGTCCCACTGGCATCCCGCCCCTCAGATCTTGGAGGACTCCACCCGCTCGATCCAGGGCGAATCGACCCTGACATCCCTGGGCTCCGCCCGCAGCTGCCGCAGCTCCCGCTCCAGCGCCTGGCTCCGGTGGTACATCTCCATGTAGCTGGCCTGGAGCTCCCGCTGGTACCGCAGCACCTTCTCCTTCTCCTCCTGCCACGTTTTCCTCTCCAGCTCAAAGTTCACGGCCTGCAGCTGGCCCTGACGCCGCTCCCGCAGCAGCTCTGCCCACAGCCACTCCACCTGCCGCTCCAGGGGCTCGGCCGAGTCGCTCTGCAGGCCCCGGCACTTGGAGTCATCAGTTTCGCAGCCAGGGAAGTCCTGGCACGACGGCATGGGGTCATCGCCCAGAGGCAGCGAGGTGCTGGGCTCCGGGGGGCTCTGGAAGGAGTCTGCCAGCTGTGCCAGCTGGGAGTCCCTGGCCTGGACCTCCGCCTTGGCCTCCCGCAGCTGCGTCTTCAGGCTGAAGATCTCCCCCAGCTTCTGAGCCATCTCCTCCTGGGTGTCCCGGAGCTGCTGCTTCAGCAGGGAGATCTCCGCTGCTTTCTGGCACACCTGCAGGGCACGGGCGAGCAGTGAGGAAGGGCTGGGGGAGCAGGACCCCAGAGGTGGCAGCACCCCAAGTTGTCCTCCTGGGAGACCATAAGCACCACACGTGGCTCATCCCTCCCGTACTGTGACCGTGACACCAGAGCAGGGAACTGCTGCCCCCATCCTGGCCCCACAGCCAGGAGGGTGGCCAAAGGGAGGGAAGGAAGGGAACTCACCTCCCACTTGGTCTCCTCCAGTTTGGGGCTGCCATGCTCGCCCTGGGGCTGCCGGAGCTTGGTCTCCTCGCACTGGCACTGCTGCAGGCTCAGCTCCTCCTGCAGCCGCTTCTTCTCCTGCTGCGCCTTGTAGAGCTGCAGCTGCAGCGCCCGCTGCCCGCGCTGCGCCTGCTGCATCACCTGCTGCAGCCGGGCCATGTACATCTGCTTCAGGTCCTCCAGCTCGTCCAGCCACAGCCGCTGTTTGTCCTCAAACGCCTGCCAGCACAGGTGGACACTGGTGAGAGGCTGTAGCCCCAGGAGGGACCCCCAGAGGTCCCATGATATTTGATCCTCCCGCACTTGGGCATTCCAAGCCCGTCACCCACCACAGCAGCTCCTTCACTGCTCCTTCCACCCCCACATCCCTGCCCGGGGCGCCCAGCCCCATGGCTCACCTGTGTGAAGGGGTCTTCAGTCTCGCTGAGGCTCCTCTTGAGCTGCCGCAGCTCCCCTCCCGTCTCCTGCAGCCGATCCTCCAGCTGCTTCACCGCGTCCTCCAGCGAGTAGGAGAACTCGTATGGCGGCGGGGGCTCACCGGGGCTCTGCACCCTGCTCAGGGTGGCCATGCTTTTGCAGGACAGGGGCATCTTCTCAGGGGCCAGGGTATCCCTGGGGCTCCGGGAAACCCTGTCCAAGGAGCCCCCGATGTGGTTGATGTGGCCCATGGAGGCGCTGAACTGGCTCTGGGCAGGCTTGAGGCGGGAGCTGTAGGACGGGAAGCTCTGGATGGAGTTGTGGCTGGAGTCAGAGGCCTCATCCAGGCTGATGGCGTGGAGCAGGTGGGTGCGGAGCGGGCCGTGCTGCGGGGCCGCTGTGCTGCTCTGCGACAGCAGCGTGTGTAGGCTCCCATTGCTCTTGGACAACTTCTGTCCCTTGGACGAGGACAGGCCCTGCATGGAGACCAGCCCCTTCCCAGCCACCGCCTTGAAGGCCGAGGGCCTGATACGGCACTGAAAAACAAGAGCAAGTCAAG
Organism: Promerops cafer; assembly: GCA_013398275.1. Classification (NCBI taxonomy): domain Eukaryota; kingdom Metazoa; phylum Chordata; class Aves; order Passeriformes; family Nectariniidae; genus Promerops; species Promerops cafer. The sequence continues at coordinate 16,804 of VZSE01003293.1, read as the reverse complement.
CATGAGCCTCTACAGCCAGAGAGAAACCCCAGGCTCCCAGCTTCATATCCCTGAATATCCTCAAATCCCCACATCCCATCCAGGGGCGTGCAGATCGTCCTGCTCTGTCCCCATCCTCTCGCAGACCAGGCTGTATTTCAGGACCTCACAGCCTCACCTTGTCGAAGCGGCCCCGCTCCGGCAGGGAGCTCTTGGAGAAGTCGGCCCCACGGTGATGCTCGCGGGAGCAGCGCTCGGGGGACCGGTTCTCGCGGTCACTCTCGTAGTCCCGCTTGTAGCAGGCGCCCGACGCCTGGTGCTTCCGCTCCGCCCGCGTCTCCTTCTTGGCCCCGTGCAGGTACCCGAAGAGCTCCCGCTGGCTCGGCCCCTTCCGCAGCAACCCGTCGGGCTGCCGGAGCCCCCGCGAGCCGCCCAGCGGGGCCCGCAGCTCCAGGGGGGACAGATCCTGCTTCTCCACCAGGCTGCCCACGCTGCCCATGCTGCCAACGATGCCGACGGGCTCCGAGGAGAGGTAGGTGCTGAGGACACGGGTGTCGGGCTCACAGGTCACAGGACCCTGTGCTGCTGCCATGGAGAATTAGAGAAAAGCCCAGAACCAGCACTGCCGGGGAAGAGACAGAGTCAGCGATGCCGGGCAGCCAGGACACACCCCCGGCACCCCCGTTCCCAGCCAGCCCCAAGGGCCCACACGGGCTCCTGGCACTGGGATGGATCTGCCATCTCCCGTGCAGCTTCCCGGGGGACAGGGCACAGCACGCACGGGGCGGGGGCTGCCCGCCGCTGCCCCCACCATGGTGCAGCGCCTCCTCCCACACCCAGCCCCACCTCCCGCCCGCGGCCGGGGCCGGGGCCACCACCAGAACAGGCACCTGCCGCCCAGCCAGGCGGGCGAGTTCGGGAGCCGGCAGCACCTGCCCGGGCCTGGCGCCAGCCCCGGCCTGGCGGCACCCAACCTTCCCGCCGGTACCTCCGGCTCCGGACACCCTCTGGAGACCTCCCCAAAATGCCCCTGGGGATGCCCATCAGGTTGGCCCCCCCGGGGCGCGCACGGGACGGGCACCTCTGCGGCACCGAGGGGACACCTCCGCGCAGCACGGGCTCCTGCAGCTCGCAGGGCGAGCTCCGCACGGCCCCATCCATCCACAGGCATTCCCTCCCCAACACCGGGCAGGGACCAGGCGGCCACAGCCCAGCTGCTGCGTGCGTGCCGGGGACCCCGTGGCCGGACGTGGCGTGAGGGCGGTGGGAAGGGGCAGGATGCTGACGGGACAATGCAGCTTCCTGCGCAGGTGGCCGGGGGAGGAAGGATGAGAGGATGCCTTCGGCCTCGGCTCTGGCTCCCCAGTGCCTGGGAGGGGACGATGGCCTCACACCAGTGCAGGGGACATAGAGAGTGTGGCAGGGGCGAGGCAGAGCCCCCACCACCGCTCCCAGCCTCGCCGAGGGCTCCGGGGCCGGGTTACACCCAGGAAGCTGCCCTGGTTCTCAGCACCACGCGCCGGGTAAACAAACACCCCGCTTTTAATTGCTGCCACGCACAAACCTGTCTGACAGCTCCCGGCCTGCGCTGTCACCTCCCTCTGCGAGCCCAACACCTGCTCCGGGCACCGGCAGCCCACGAAGGGCACCAGCGATGGACCCTCTGCAAGGATCCGGGCCGCCTGCGGTGCCACCGGGCGTGCACGGGGATAGGGGACGTGGATGTTCCCATGGTGGTGGTGAGGGGGGCGTGGATGCACATCCAGCCCCCGGCATTGGGGAGCAGCTCGGCCGAGCCCCGCAGCGGCTCCTCCCGGCACAGGCGGCCGAGGAAGTAGGTCAGGTTGTGGGAGGTTTGGGAAACGCCGGGAGAGCCCGAAGGTGTCCTGCCTGCGGCAGGGAGGGGATCACCCTCCAGGCGGCAAAACACCGGTCCGGCCAGCCTGGCTCCTTCGCGATCTGCTCCCAATCCCAGCCGTGCCCGGGCACGATACGGCCACAAACCTTTTCCCTTTCCCATTCCCATTCCACCCGGGAGGGAAGGGCAGGATTGGAGGGAGGCGGGCGCGGGTCCCCGCGCAGCCCCCTCCGCGCCTCCCCGCAGCCCCGCCGGAATTTCCGGCACGGAGAAGGCGGAGGGGGCAGTCGGTGCCCGGGGCCGAGCCCGGGACAAAGCCCTGGTGGCCGCAGCGCAGCGGGGGAGGGGGATGGGGCGCGGCGGGGTCCGCCCGGCCCCGCACTCACCATGCCGGCGGCGCTGCGGTCCCGCACGGCTCCGCTCCGCGCTCCTTCCCTCGCCGCGTTTGAACGCGCCCCTCGGCCGCGGCCGC
>VZSE01003293.1:0-14282 GCA_013398275.1 Promerops cafer | reverse complement strand
CCCTCCCAATGGCGGGGAGACCCCCGCAAATCCCCCCAGCTACAGCTCCGGGACCGGCAGCAGCGGCGCCGCTCGGCTCCCGGTAACCCCCTGACCGGCGGGCTGGTATTCTCGGATATCGCCCACCAAGGGTGGAGAGAAATATTTTGCTTCGTACCTGCGGCGTGGAGAGGGGTCTCGACTCCGTAGGACAATCTCTGTGCCGTCCTCTAGCAGGGCAAGCCCGTGTCCCCCCTCACAGCACCCGCGGGTGGGCAGGAGCGTCACAAAGCCCCAGGGGACACGGCGTACCCCCGTGGGGCTCTCGCCTGGCCTGGCGCCAGCGAGGCGGGACACGCTTCATCCCTCTGAATCAGCGCTGCCACATCCTGGCCTGGAGCCGGTTTTGGCAGCCGCAGGGAGCGAGGATCCCGGCACGGGGTGGACCTGGTCACCGGCGTGCCGGCCTCTGGGAGCAGGACACCTGCAGCAGCCCTGCTCCGTCCCAGGGCGCGGTGCCCGTCTGTCCCCGGGCAGGGACCGCACCGTCCCCAGCCCGGTGTATCCGGTGTGCTCGCACCCCGCTCGCTGCCAGCTCCCCCCGCCGCACACCCGAGTCCTCAAGCTGTGCTGCCAGTTCTCCCACACACACACACTGTCACACACTGTCCCCGGTCCCTGCTCGCCGGGCTCACATGCTGGCAGTGTCCTCGGTGCGCTGCCAAGGCACGCTCCGCTCCCTCGGGCCTCAGCCCCCATTCCCCTCAGCTCCTGTGCCCAGCTGCACCAGCACGCGTGGCCTCTGAACAAGGCAGCCCTTCCCAGCGGTGCCATTTCCCATCCTGCTGGCCTCAGGAATGTGTCTGCGATGCCCTGGCCCTCTGCCTGGAGCTCAGTCGTGAAAGGGCCCCCCCGGCAGCCCGCGGGCACTGGCATCATCCCACGGGGCTCGGATGGGGCAGGTTGCAGTGATGCCGGGTGACTGCACGGGGTGCTGGTCACGGCCGCACCCCTCCTTCCCGTCTGCTCCGTTTCCTGCTCCTCCACGGGCTGCATGCCCCAAGCACATCTGCCTGGAAAGCAACTTCCACAGGGCCCCGGAGCTCAGCCCTGCCCGGGTCACTCCAGCAGCCAGAGATGTCACCTTCTCCAGGGAGAGATGCTTCAGCCTCCTCTGACTTTTTCTCCAGTCCCCTCTCTCTGCTCACCTCACCCCTGGGTGCCCCCCCTCTAAGGTACCACAGCAATTTCACGTGTCCACCAGCAAACAGCCCTGGAACCACCCACTTTATAACAACTTGGCAATAAAAGCCATCGATTGCTGTGCCTGTGTCAACCCCATGTGGCCTCGCTGACAGTAATGGGGACCCCCCCAGAAGGGGGGTCACAGAGGGCAGGGCTGGGCCTCCAGGGGCCCTCTCTGCCCCTGAGCATCCTGATGTTCTCCTCAGGCTTGCTGAGAGCACGAGAATGCTGGGAGGCTTTCAGCTCGGCTCTGCAGGGCTCCTGGGACAGCAGGCAGGGTGTTCTCCATGCGTGGAAAGGCGATGGGGAAGAACTTCATCCCCTCCCGCTGGGCCATTGCCGATGTCGAAGCGCGTGGGGGGAGCAGAGCCGAGCGACCTCCGAGCCACATTCAGGGCTATAAAAGGAAGCCGGGTCTCCAGCAGGGCGCCTCTTCCACAAAAGCAACCGGGGGATGAGGGGGCTGCGAGCAGAGCTGAGAAATAGCTGCCAGGCAGCGGGAGAGGAGCCTGGAGCGCCGAGCGAAGCGCGAGGTGCACATATGCTCTCTGTTTCTGCACAGCTACGTCTTTATGAAACCTGCCCCGAATTGTGTCATCTATTTTGAACGGCGCAGAGAAATGCTTTGATCTGCCTCCACCAGCCCTGGCTGCGGTTCAGGCACCGGGAAGGGGCTGCCATACAGATTGCCGATCCCAAACCCGTGCCATGGAAAGGCAGGAGTGGGGCTGTATCTCCCCCTGGCTGCCCACAGCAAGGGCATGGCTGCTCCTGGGAACACCTGTGGAGAGGTGCACCAGCTGTCCAAGTTCACCAGCACCTTCATGCCAGATACCAGAGCTGCTCTGGAGCCACCAGGCTGGACAGGCCATCAGGAGCTCTTGCACAGCACATCGCCACATCGCCCCAAGGCTGGGCTTGTAATTTGTGTGATGCAAAGCAGATCCTCACCACCCTGCACCAGCACCTCAATCCCTGCCTCAGAGGCAACCCCCGACACCCTATCCAAGGGCTCCAGACTCCTCTCCCAGCTCCAGAGCAGCACAGAGAGCAGAAGGCAGCAGATCCCTCCAGACACCCCATCCCACAACCCCTGCAGGGTACATGAGCCCTGCACTTGGCTCCGATGCTTCTTTCCCTCCCTCCCTCCTCTCTGGAGCTTCTCGTCTTCCCGGGATGGCAACAGCTTCTCTGGGGATACAAGGCAACCACTCCAGGAAGTGCCAGGCAGGAGATGAGGACAGAAGGGGCCAGGAAACGCAGAGGGCCTGGTGCCAGTGCTAGTGGTGGGGCTGAACGGAGGGGTACTGGCTGTTCAGCTGGGTCTACCAGCCTGAGGAGGCAGCAGTACCCAAAATATGTGCCAAGACCCCAGGGGAAACATCAGATTTTCCATCCCCCCGCTGAAAGGCTGAGGCAGCACATGCCGCAGAAGGCAGGCAAGGAAAGGAAAGCACAGCCAGAACTCTCCTCCTCGCCCCAGAGAGGTCCTGGCCTACAAGTGCTGACATCCAGCTGCACCGTGGATGCTGGGGCTCGGGCACGGCTCAACCACAACCACTTCCTACAGTGAAATGCCAACAGCCCAGCCCTGGGGGTACCTGGCAGCTGGAAGAGGCACTATCTCTCTCAGAGCCCGTTTCAGACTGGCTTGGCCTCTGAACCAGAGCAGCTCAGAGCTCACCTGTCACACAGAGAGGAGCTGGGGCCAAGCCAGAACAGGTGTGCTGAAGGAAGGTGATGGCAACACGAAAATGGAGTAGTGCCAGCACAGCCCAGAGCATTCACAACTCACAGGTGCCCTGACAGTTCTTTATTGTCCTGTGAGCTGCGTGGCAGCTCAGCCATGTCCAGCACAGGAGAGCCACCTCCTGCACCTGCCCTGGGAGGCAGCAGCCTGCAGTGATACCAGCGAGTCCCACTCTCAGCCTCTTCTGTTGCTCCCAGCAAAGTCCAGTTCTCAGCCTCTTCTGTTCCTCTGTGTCTCGCCAGCACTGCCATGCTCACCCGCTGCAAAAACCCTGCCTGCTCCAGGCAGCTCCACGGCAGCCACGGAGTCTTGGCACCAGCACAGAGCACACGACTGGCACGCGGGGATGGGCTCAGCCAAACGTGCACCAGGGGGTCTCGTTTGTGTCACAGTCCAGCAAGATATTAAGGACGGTGCAAGGGGCTCCTGCCACGCTCAGATCTGTCCGTGACTCAATTCGGTACCTCACGTTGGTCAGGCCTCCCTCCCGATCCACCTTAAACTGTTCCTGAGGAAGAGAAAGACTGCTCGGCCCAGGCTGGAAGGGGGAAGCACCCAGTGTCTGGGCAGGGAGCCAGAGCTGGCAGAGGAGGACATGAGCAAGGAGGGCTCAGAGCCCGTGGTGACCACAGCCCAAATCTCCCACGGTTCCCCTTGACCCCAGGTCTCACCTGCTTCTGCGCAGCGATGCGCTTCTGGTCTCGCTTCCTCCAGGCTGGGTCGTGCAGGTGCTGGAAAGTCTCGTACCCAGTGGTGATTCCAGAGGGACGACGAACCTGGGAGAAGAGCAGAGCTTCCATAAAGCTACTGGAAAACTCCTGCATCTGCTGCTGGAGCGCAGGGCTGCCTTCCCCAGACCCCAAACTGGGTGGCCATAGTGGGGGCCAGGTGAAGAGATATAAAAAAGGGCAATTTCAAGCCAGGAGGGTGCAGAGACCCCTTACCTGGAGACCAGCTCCTTTGATACGGCGATAAAACTCGTCGTCCTCCCGTCCCCAGCCCCAGAAGCGGTTAGACATGCCATTGCACTGGAACGAGAGCAGCACCATACCAGCCAAGGTCGAGCACAACTCCACGGCCTCAGAGGAGCAGACACCAGCCCAGCCTCCCCTGCCCTGCCCTCCAGCACCTCAGACCACAGGCTCTGTCCCCAAACCATTCTGACTCCTGTCCCCACTCCCCAAGTTCACAATGATAATGTCATAGCTCCTGCTCCAAACTGTCCAGGACATCCCATCCAGGAGCTCACCAACTCATAGTGCTGCTTGGTGAGCAGCAGGATGCCACCCACGTAGGTCTTGTAGTGGTAGAGCGGGTGCAGCTCGGGGGATGCCACGTGGAAGGGCCCTGCCTCCGGGAAGCTGTAGTCCAGGTGCTCGTTGAGGGGCAGGAGATCCACGTCGTGCATGGCGATGTAGTCGGTGTCGTTGCCGCTCTCCAGGAAGCCCACGTTGATCAGGGATGCCCTGTTAAACCTGCCACGGGACTGGAGGCTCTCAGTGCCACGCACAGCAGCCACTGTCCCCACACATCCCCCTACCACAATCATCAGCGCTCAATGTCTGAACGGTCCCCAAACAGGGACACGTGCAAACACAGCATTCCATCCTGCAACTGCACCCCTGCCTCTCCCTGCACAGTGAGCTGGGGGCGAGAGCATTTCCAAATACCCCGTGGCCTGTCTTTGACTTCCAGAGCCCCCATATGTTTGCTGCTGCAGACCTGTGACACTGGGGAGAAAGCCGAAATACCCGAGGATAAAGGGTTCTGTGCTAAGATCCTATGCTGAGATTCTATTCTTGCTAAGGAAAAAGGAAGCAAACCACCACTTTGTCCATCTCTAAGCCCTAGAACGAGCAGCTCTGGGGAGAGCATCACTCACTGCCCCTGACATCCTGCTGCCCTGGTCCTCCACTTGTCTGCAAGACCCTCCCAGCAGTCACAGAGCTTCGGGAAGGACCCCCTTGGCACACGGAGACGCGACCTGAAATGATCCACTTGGTTGAGGATGAAGATGTGGTGGCGGATCCTCTTCTTGCTGAGGAAGCGGTGCATGTAGGGCACGAAGGCCAGCAGCTCCTCGAAGCGCTCTCGGAAGGGCACCAGCAGCGCCAGCCGGTGCGGCCCCCACGACGGCTCCTCCTCGGGCGGCTGCAGCGGCGCGGGGGGCGGGCAGGGCTGCCGGGGAACCCCCCGGTGCTGCCCGCCCGGCGACGGCCCCTCGCCCGAGCAGCTGAGCTGGAGCCAGAGCAGCGAAGCGAAGCCCAGCAGCAGCGCCAGCAGGAACAGCGGNCGGGGCTCCTCCGGAAACCGCGGGGGCACCCCACCACATCCCCTGCAGGTGCCGGTGAGCACAGATCCCCGCCCGCAGTTCCTTTGGGAGCCTCCCAGGATTGCCTCCCTGCACCCCCACCAAGCTGAGACCCCCCCCAGTCCCAGTTCCTTCAGCCCCCCACACCAGCACTTCCCCTCCTCCCTCCCAGCAGAGCCCCCCTTCTCTCTCCATCAAACAGAGCCAGAGCCACGGGTGGTCTTAGTCCTTTAATGCCCCACTCACAGTCCCCTCTCCTCAGCCCCTCATGTTCACACCTGCCCCAGGCAGCACAGCAAGTCTCAGCGAGGCAGGGGGAGCGCTGGAAAAACCAGGGAGCAACTTCCAGGCTCCCAGACCACAGCCTGGGGAGCCAGCGGGCATTACCCCCCTCAGTCCAACGCCCCAAGGGCTGGGCAGGGGTTACAGCCAAACAGACAGGTAAGAAAATACTTCTGGTATTTCTCAGAAACAGCATTTAGAAACCACAGTTTTTTTACAGCTCCCCATAAAAAAAGATGGGTTTGGGCACAGGTGCTCCACTAGTAGAAACGCTTGTTCCGTTCCTGGCGTTTCTGGAAGACCACGGCTCCCACCACGGCGCAGACAATGATGCCCAGCAGTGCACAGAGCAGGAGCAGGAACACCTTCCAGCCCGTCAGCGGCCCGCTCCGGAAATTCCCCGTCGGGTCATCCACGTTGTCTGCAAGGGAGAGAACAGCTACAGAGACCAACACAGCCTCAGCTCCTGCGGAGTTTTGCCCGGTGTCACACCTTCAATGCCTTCCAGGGTCCAGCCCCGACATCCCAAGCCCCCACGGAAGGTTTCCAAAGGCCACAGGCTCACCTTTGGGGGATTTAAGGAGGCTGACGCTGGGCTCGATCTTGGTCCAGTCAACGGTCTCATCTTCTACAGGGTGCTCCACCATGAGCTGGAACAGCTTCATCGAGATAATGTCGTGATTGTCTGGGGAACAACCATGTGCACCAAACACCATCAGAAGCTCTGAGATGTCCACACTTGGAGCACCCCTCAGACCATCCTCTGCCAGTCTCCTTCCTGCTCAAGCCACCCTCATCCCCAGGTATCAAACTGCAATCCAAAGACATTCCTTAGCTCTCAGGTGCCTCCTTTCCCCAACCATGGGTCCCAAAAGGGTTTCAAGAGCCCGGTGAACAATCCAGAGAAAGGAAGCAATGGAAACTATCCAGTGCATCCAGTGTTACAATCACAGAATCACAGAATTTTTAGGGTTCAAAGGGACCTCTGGAGATCCAACTCCCTTGCCAAGACAGGGTCACCTAATCCAGGCTCCAACCATCACGTGTTCCCCTGAGCAAAGCCCCCTCTCACCAGAGAGATCTCCAGTGCCAGCAGAAGCACCAAAGAAGTACCCAGTTGGCAGCTGCACCCCTGCGATGTCGATGCAGTTCTTCCACTCGTTCTTGTCTTCCACGTCAGTCATCACCTGCAAAACCAGGGGAGGGTCACACCAGGAATGTTCAGAATCATGGGACAGGGTCCAACCTCCCTGCTCAAGCAGGGCCATCCCAGATCACATAGACTGTGTCCAGATGATTCATTAGTATCTCCAGTGAGGGACACTCCACACCCTCTCCAGGCAATCACCTTTGGCACACCACTATCCTGCCTGGCTGCACCTCTTTTGGACCTCGAGGTGCCGGAGAGGCAGTGGCTGAGCCTGGAATTACTATCTCCAGCTCCTGGTAGAGCCAGCCCTTCCCCACCTGGAAAGCAGGACCCCTCCCCGGGTCTCACCGTGAGCCGGCCCCGGGAGTAGCGCACGGCCAGGAAGGTGTCGTGGTTCTGGTTGCGCAGGTCAGCGGAGCACCCGGCCAGCTCCGTCCAGCGCCCGTCCTTGCTGTGGTCGTAGGTCAGGGAGCCATTGTTGACCATGGCCGAGATGTAGGGGAACACACGCTGCGGGGACAGAGAGCGGCTGTGGGAGCTCCCGGGGGCACAGCCAGAGCCGCCGTGCCCGCACCGGGAGCGGGGTGGGAGCAGGGCACGGCAGCAGGGCCACGGCCAGGCACGGAGCACGGCTGCTTCTCCACCTAATGCTGCTTCTGAGCCAAGCCAGAGCTGCCTAAAGCACAGCCACCGTTTCTGACCTCCCATTTCAAGACCCCCATCCTGTGATTCTGTGAATAAACCCACCCTGTACTCCATGGCCAGGGCAACCAGACTGTCCCACACTTGCAGAGTGGCTGGGTAAAACTCCCAGAATCATTTAGGTTGGAAAAGACCTCTGAGAGCATTCACTCCATCCTGTGACCAATCCCCACCTTGTCAGCTAGCCCTGACTGCCACGTCCAGTCGTTCCCTGAACACAAGAAATATAGGAACAGAGCACAAGACCCAGAACGGACAGAAATCTCACATAAGCAGCAAAATCACACACAAAGTTTTGTGATCGGTGGATTACCTGCACCAGGAGAGGACATCTGGAGGCAGGAATTCACCTCCCATGAGCATCAAGACAACAGGGAGATGGGTCATTTCCAGGTGCTTTATAACTGAAGTATCATGGTTTTGATGGTACTGACCCCAAAGCACAGTTTTGTTTTCTGACTGTGCCATAATAAGATCCACAGAGCAGGACAGAAGAAAAGGATCCCCAGCCCTCACAGGACTGATCTGTCCTGTGGCCATGGGGAATTCTGGAGCAAAAAGGCAGCCTAGGAGTTTCTTTCAGACACACACAGGTTGCAAAGAGAAAATAAGGGCAGAAACATCATGGAATGAGTATCCAAAGCACAGAGGTCAGGGGATGACACTCAGGATGAACATTAGCAGGTGGTGCTGGGCTTACACCAGCTCTGTGCCTGCTCTCCTGTGCAGAGACAATGCCTTGGAAATATCTATGTAGCCAAGACAGCACAAGAAAGAGCAAGGAGCTTCTTATCTCCATTAATGCACACAAACTCTTCTCTTTACCAACTCCCAGGACAGGAAAAGCAGACCATGCCCAGCGAGGGAGAGACTTTTCCTTGGATCAGGTGAGAAGCACTTGGAGCAGGAAGGGAATAGCCTGCTGGGCACTGCACAAGCTGCCTGGACCACTCACCTCCGTGGCCTCATCATTGGGATAGGTATCAAGGAAAATAGCCAGTCCATGGAAGTTGTCCTTGCTGCCAAAGACAGGACCTGGAACAGGGCAGAAGAGTGGAGAGAGAAGAGACAGAAGGAGGTGAGAATTTGTGCTCAGAGAGTTCTGAGCTGTACGAGCTGTTCACTGCCAAGCAGGTGGCTGAGAGCACCTGCTGCCCGGGCAGAACACACGGGACACGTCACCCCAAAATAGTGAAACCAGAGCAGGGGAGCTCCGAGGCGCTCCCTGGCCAGCTGCCTTCCGGGACAGGGCCCGTGCGCTGCGCGGCAGCCGGTCCCGGCACTAACCTGGCGTCAGGCGTTCCTGCGTGTACCACAGCGCCAGCCCGTCCCCGTGCAGGTTCTTCTTGCCGGCTCCGTGGATCTTGAAGTGGACGTGGAGCTCCCAGTCCTTGAGGAAGCAGGGCTGTGGGAGAAACCCCAGCGGCGTCAGGGCATGAGGCTCCGGGCCGTCCCGAGCCCCTGCCCGTCCTGCCCCGGGCTCTCACCACGCGGTTCCAGATGGAGCCCTGCCGACTGCGCTCGTCGGGCGTCAGGCGGACGTACTGGCTGGTGACCATGGTGCTGCCCTGGAAATCCCACAGCGGCATCGCGGCGGAGCCCGCGCCTGCAAAGGGGCGAACAGAGCGCGGATCAGTCCGGGCCGCTCGCGGGGCGCCCTGAGCGTCCCCCCGGCCCCGCGCTCACCCTGGTACGGCTTCATCAGCGAGTGCTCCCGCTTCAGGTGCTCGCTGTTACCATCCGTGAGCTCGGCGGGCACCGGGCGCGGCCCGGGCAGGGCCAACAGCAGCGCGGCCGCCGCCACCAGCCCGGCCGTACCCGCCGCCATGCTCCGCTTCCGCCTTCCGGCGCTCCGCCCTAAGCCACGCCTCGCAACCGCAGCAGCCAATTAGAAGCCCGCACTCACCGCGGTCCCGCCCCTAGACGTGAGCGGCATCACTGCCCGCCTATTGCAGGGGAAGAGGGCGGGGCCAGCGGGGCGCGCAGCTCCCGGTGCGCGGCGGGAGGCGGGAGGAGGGGGCCGAACGGCCTCCCGGCGAGCGCTACGCGTGCGCGGGGGCGCGGGGCGTGCCGGGAGATGTAGTCCGCCCGCCTTGCCTAGGCCACCTCACGTGTGCGGCTCGTGCCGCCCGCGGGACACGTGACCCGCCCCGACGGGTCCCGGGAACGGGAACGGGCTCGGGAGCGGGTTCGGGAAGAACGGGGTCGGGAACGGCCCCGCGAGCCTCGCCGGGCCGCAGAGCAGCGGGTCAGCAGCGCCGCAGAGCAGGAAGGCCAGGCCGAGGCAGTGTGGAGGTCACAGCAGCTTTATTGAGGGTCGCAGGGCAGCCCCCGCCCCGCTCCCGCAGGTCTCCCCCCATCCCTCCGCCACGGCGGCCGTGGTGGCCAGGGAGCGGAATCTCCCAGCCCTCCGGATGGGCACCTCCAGCCAGGCGACAGCAGCCCCGGCTGGGACACAGCGCGTGTCCCGGGGGTGCAGGGCCCCCTCGGCGGCAGAGAGCAGCCCCGCTGGCACCGGGCAAGGCGATCTCTCCGTTGGTGACTGGTCCTGTCTTTGTGCTTGCCCGGAGTCCTGTGCGCACACGGGGACTCCTCTGGCCAGCGAGAGGTGCTGAGCGGAGGCTTTCCCGAGCCAGCTGCCACGGCTGGGGCAGCACCAGTCCCGTCCTGCGGGAGCACAGGGGGACACGGCTCTCGGGTGCCTGGCAGTGTCGGGGTGCCCGGGGTGCCTGGGGCAGTGTGTGGGTCACAGCAGCCCCTGCGGGGTGTGACAGCAGCGTGGATGGACAAGTCCTGGGCAGGTTCTCATGCTGGAGGTGTGCAAGCCCTCAGCACGGTGGGACAAGTGCTTCCCTCCAACAGCACGGGGGCTGCAGGGGAGTCGGGGGGTGTGAGGAGCCCGTGGAAGCCCAGGAGGCAGGGAGAGGGGATGCCCGTTGATTAGTGGAAGACTGGGTGGGAAAATCAGTCTGAGGGCCCAGCCGAGGCTCGGGGGGAGCCGAGGGACCAGGGGGGTTGGCCGTGGTGTAGGGACCTGCAGCTCAGTCCCGTCTGGCACTTTGCAGCTCTCACTTCTTCCTGTTCATGATCTGGCTGGAAATCCAGTTCATGCCATCCTGGAGGGAAGGAGGGTGTGAGCGCAGGCCCTTGGGCCCTCTCCCAGCTCTGCAGAGCCCGCAGACCCCCATCTCTACCTGCACCCCTTCCCCAGACAGGGCCGAGCAGGCCTGGATCTGCCACTCCCGGTCCCGGTAGGTGTGGAGGCTCAGCCCCTCTGCGATTTCGGCTGCGGGTGCTGCAGTCACCAGGTCCTGCTTGTTGGCAAACACCAGCAGCGGGACCCCCGTGAGGGACTCGTCCTCCGTGAGCTCTGCCAGCTCCTGCCAAGAGAGAAGCTTCTCCCAGGGCTGCTGCCCTCCTCCACGGAGCTGCCCAGCGTGGGCTGGACACCTCAGCCCTCCAAATGCCTCATCCCTTCTCTCTGGTGCTTGTTGCAGATAAGGAAGCTGTGAGGTCTTGACATTCCAAGAGAGAGAAGCCCTCCAAGAGAGCTTCATCTCCTGGAGCTCCATCAGCCCAGGAGCCACATGCAGGGCTACTTGAGGACTGAAACCCTCCCAGCACTGAGAGCCCTGGGCAAAGGGCAGCTGCAGGAGGCTCCTGGCAGTCCCAAGGTGTCTGGCACACCCACACCGCCGTCTGGTGCTGGAACAGCCGGGGCTGGCACTTGGAGTCTCACCTTCCCCTCTCAGAGCTTCATTCCCAGGGTTTGTAACTGAATTTGCTACTCATAAACCTTTGTTTGGCTGTATCACTAACCGGGTGCTGGATGGGTGTGATGAGGGCTGGGGACTGAGGGGTCATTTTCACCAGGGCTTGGCACCCCTGTGCTGGGCACCCTTGGAGCATCCCAGCTCAGGGGGAGCTGCTGGGCCATGGAGCGGGGTATCTCTGCCTGCTGAGACACTGATCTTGAGCTTTCCCACAGAGCTCTGGGGACAGCATGGCCCTCCCTGCAGCGCTGCCCATCAATTCAGAGCGGCTTTGCTTCCCCCTCATCCCCAAAGAGCTGGTGCCATACAGATCTGAGCCCCGGGACCCCACAGCCACCCCTCACCCGACCACTCATACCTGCCCTGTCTCCTCGAAACGCTTCTGGTCGGCACTATCAATGACATAAATCTGCCGTGGGGACAAAAGGGACCGTCAGGGGCTCCTTCATGCCCGGCTGCACAGCCCTTCTGTGGGGCCCACCCTCATCCACAGGGCTGGGGGTGCTGCCCCACTCACCAGCAGGTCTGTGCTGCCCAGATACTTCTTCCAGTACGGGCGGATGGAGCGCTGCCCCCCGATATCCCAAACATTCAGCTTCAAACCGTGGGAGTGGACGCTCTTGATGTTGAATCCCTGCGCGGGGACACCAACGCCGGCATCACCCCAGGGATGGGTGGGACCTGCACCCTCCACCGCCACCCGTGGCCCCCAGCAGCACGTACCTGTGTGGGGGTGATGGTGCTGACCTCCTCGGACGCCAGGCGCTTCAGCAGCGTCGTCTTGCCCGCGTTATCCAGCCCCAGCAGGACGATGCGGAGCTCCTGCTCCGGCGAACCCTTCAGCTTCTGGATGACGGAGAGCAGCCCCTGGGGGCAGGGGGTGCTAGGGGAGCCCTGTGGGGTGCCGGGTCGCTGCAGAGCACCCTTGTTTGAGAGGGGAGAACTGGGCACGCTGTTGGCTTTGGGTACCTTGTGTCTATGGCCTGAGCGAGCATTAAGGCCCAGCTCCCAAGGTGTTCAGGCTCGGGGTGGCCCCACAGCAGATCTGCCCAGCCCCAGTTCCCCCCTTCCCAGGTGTGCTGTCCCAGCCCTGCGACCAGTCCCAGCTCCTGGGCACGCTGGGGGGACAGTCCCCAGGCAGAGCCTTGCTCTGCCAGCCCCCCTGGCACCACCACTGAGAGCTGGTGCTGCAACCCCCCTGGAGCCGGTGGGATGTCACGGACCCCGCTTACCTTCTGCACATCACCCATGGTCTGGGAGTCGCTCCGGCCCGCGGCACCGCCTGGGGAGCTGCCGGGGGCTCGTCCCCGGGGCCCGCCGGCCGGTGCGTGACTGGCACGCTCCCCGTCCCCGGGGGAGGAAGAGGATTACGGGCTCCGGAATTAGCTGCTGTTCCTCCATTTACCCACAGCATTAAATAATGCCCTCGGCAAATCCTCCAGCCAGCTGTCTCCCCGCCGTCGCCTACCCCCAGGATAAAGCAGGTCCCCCCAGGCTGGGGCACTGGGGCACAGGGCACCCCTCTCCCCATGGGGCAGGGGTCCCAGCCTGGGAGGATGCCGTGCCCAGGCACAGTGCTGACACAGCCTCCCACACTGGGATACCTCACGTTGAGGCAACACCAGCACCCTCAAGCTGCCCCTTTGCAGGGTGGCAGAAGAAATTGCTGAGCTTGCTTGAGGCCACGTCAGCGACTGCCACAGCTCCCCGCTGCTGCCCAAGGGAAACCACCAGGCCCTGGAGCAGGTTGAGGGCTGGGTTGTCAGCAGCTGGAGCTTGGGGAGGACACAGGACAGGGGTCCAGAGGGGCTCAGACACATTCTCCAGCAGCCCACCCCCCAACCCAGGAGGGGTGAGGGGCTCATCTGTTCTCCATTTGGATTAAGTGCATTAATTAAGCAACGTCTTTGATTCCTGCATGCTGCAGTTCTGTCCTCAGATCAGGTTTCCCAGCAGAGAGGTTATCCTTGCGGTGAGGACCGTGAGTCACGCACTCTTGGAGAGACATTTTTATTTATAACTCTCGTGGCAAAGCCAAGCCAAACAACACAGCCACACTCTGACAAAGCAAAGGGGAGCAGCACGATCACCCCTCATCCCACTGCTGCTCCATGCAGTGGCAGGGGGCAGAGGCACAGCCAGAGGTGCCACCCTCTGTTCCCCCCACTCAGAGACCCTGCCAGGGCTGTGGCTGCTTGTGTTGCTCTGCTTTTTTGCCTGCTTATGGTGGGAAAGCTTCATTTTTTTCTGCATAGATCTGCACCCAACTTAATGTTAGGGTTCTGCTTTTGATAGGTTAATCACCCACCTTACATCCCCGTTATTAGCATTTCCCTGAGCGGGTTGCCATGGTGCTCTGCGGTTTATCCTGCGCCGTTAGTTACTGAGATTTCCTAACAAATAACCTAAAATATCCTCCACTGGTTTGTGGTTGCTGATCAACATGGAACCCCGACCTTAGGAGATGGGCAAAACTGCTTAGGCATCAGTTTGGTGACTCCAAGCTGCACGTCCACTGCTCCTCTCTGCCAGGTTATGCTGGCACACACACCACAGGCAGCCCTCCCCCAGTGCTGGCCCTGGGGCCAGCCCCAGACCCTCTGTGACCAGAGCAAGTGGCACCAGGCTGGTGGCAGCGTGTGCTGGGCCTGCTGATGTCCCCCTGCCCCTGCACCCCCCTTCCCTGGGGTGATGTGATGGCCGGGAGAAGCCCCCCCAGGGGGGACAACAGGGTGGTGACCCCAGGGCAGCACAGCCGTGCTGGGAATGGAGACTGGGATGGGTTTAGGAACAGGGATGCAGATGGGGATGTGGTTACAGATGTAGATGTGGATGGAGACATGGACAGGGATGGGGATGGAAACAGGGATGCAGATGGGGATGGGATCACGGATGTGGATGCAGATGGAGATGGGGATGGGAATGGGGGATGAGTGGGATGGGGATGGAAACAGGGATGCAGATGGGAATGGGATAATGGATGTGGATGCAGGTGGAGACAGGGACGGGGATAGGGACGGAGATGCAGCGGCGCCGCGGCGGCTCCTGGCCCGGAGCTGGAGCCGGTGTCCGCCGGGGCGGTGCCGGCGG
>VZSE01003292.1:14071-44480 GCA_013398275.1 Promerops cafer | reverse complement strand
CCCCGGTGCCCGTTCCCACCGTGGCTGTGACAAAAGCTGTGACGTGGGCAGACACAGATCAGAGGCAGCCCCGCTCCTCCCACAATGAACCCTCCAAAAAATGCTGAATACACAAACCGGCTCTCCCGGGAATCCAGCTCAGGCAGCTCCGCGTTCTGGTGTGACTCTGGATCCCGGTGTGACTCTGGATCCGGTGTGACTCTGGATCCGGTGTGACTCTCAGTCCCGGTGTGACTCTCAGTCCCGGTGCCTGCAGCTGGGTGCTCCCCGTGCAGGGACTGGGGGACTGGGGCAGGCTGAGCTGCACCCTCCTGCCCATCCTGAGGTGCTCTGTGCCCACAGCTGGGTGCTCCCCGTGCAGGACTGGGGGACTGGGGCAGGCTGAGCTGCCCACCCTGTTGTCCCCCACCCATGCGATGCTCTGTGCCTGCAGCTGGGTGCTCCCCGTGCAGGGACTGGGAGGACTGGGATGCACAGGAGCCTGGGAGATGTGTCCTGCCAGCAAAGCCACATTGCCCCGCTCTGGTCCCCTCCTCAGAGGGGAAAGCATCTCCCAGCGCTGGTGGCAGTGGGAGAGGAGGATGGGGCAGGGAGAGGGACGTGGGGCAGGACCTACCCGGCCACCCCCTGGTCAGGCACGCTGAGGAAGTCCATGTTGTGCTCGGACGGGGGCCGTGCCTTGGGCTGGTGGCCGGCGCTGCGGGCGGGAAGAGCCGCGGCCGGCGGGCCCCGCGGCTGCTTCTGGGCCATCTTGTAGGTGTCCGTCTGGGCCCTGCCATCGCCGCGGGGGATCGGGGGGCCCCCGTTCCTGCAGGCTCCTGGAACAGCCCGTCCCAGGAGGGTGCATTACAGGGGGCCACACACAGCCTGCACCCCCGGGTATCCCCCACCCAGGTACCCCCTCCTCACCTCTGGGTGCTGGTGGGGCACTTCGGGAAGGTGCCGGACGCCTGCTGCCACCTCTGCCCTGTGCTGCCCCCTTCCTTGTGGGCTCTGGGGGGACACAAGCCCCCCGTTAGGTGACAGTCCTCAGAGCCAGCTCTAGGGGCTGTCCCCCCCATTTGTACCCTGTTCCCCAAAGGTCCCCGTGCTGCCCCATCACCAGAGCAGAAATGGGCCTTTCCCGGGTGCGACACAAACCCCACAGGGTACACCCAGCTCAGCCCACTGCTCCCAGGCCTCCAGCTGTGCCCTGTGTCCCCAGCGCTCCTGTGTCCCCCCTCTGCCACCCCCCAGCGCCCTGGCACTCACTGGCATTCCTGGGGAGCCCATCCCCGATGCTGACCGTAAGGGTTTTGCCTCCAGCTTTGAGGGTGGCCACGTCGCCCTGTCCTCTGATGAAGGTGACGTTGCGGGTGCCACCGCCACCCCAGCCCTCCTTCTTCACCCGAAACTGTAGTCTGGGGGCGAGAGAAGCCATGAGGCTGCAGTGACAGGACCCTGTCCTGCTTTGTCACCTCTCCTGGCCTCCACCCTTACGTGTCCTTGAAGGAGAGGGGCAGCTTGGAGCGGGTGAGCTCCTCGAAGCGTTTGCACAGGAGGCTGATCAGCTCCGTCTTGAAGATGGACTCCAAGAAGTTGTCGGCATCATTCTCGTGGAGGATGAAGAAGTCGTCCTGCCTGGTGCTGGGGGAACAACCAGGGGTGTCAACCCCACCAAGGCTGGTGCCAGCTGGGCTGGGGGGGATTTGGGGACCCTGCTGGGCCCACCCCAAGGAAATCTGGAGAGCGATTTAGCTGGAAAACTCCCTGGCTTCTGCAAAGCACCCACGGGGAGCCTCCTCCTCAGGGCTGGGTGCCCCCGTGGATGAGGGGCTGGGGAGCACCAGGGCATGGAGAGGCTGCTGGAGGTGCGAGGGGAAGCCCAGCCATGGGCACCCCCCGTGCAGAGCCCCTGGTACGGGACACACCTCAGCGAGACGCCGCTCACCGCCTGCAGCTCCACCTTCTTCTTGAGCACCTCCTTGATCTGCCCCTTCTCAGGCCCCTTCTTCACCTTCTCCCGCCCGATCAGGTAGAAGTACTTGGGGGTGAGGATGAAATCCCGCTTGATGGGCTGGCAAGGGGCAGGAGAAGGGGGTGAGGGGGCTTTGCTGGGGGGGCACAAGCCCCACACACACGCATCCCACCCAAGGGGAGGCACCAGGAGCTGCAGCCTGGCCGGTCCCCAGCCCCAGGGCTGTCCCTGCACCTTGAACCTCCGGTCGTATTTGGTGACGGAGTCGGCGAAGTCGACGCGCTCGCGCTTGGCCAGGAACTGGCGCAGCTCCGGCCGCTCCTCCATGCCCAGGTAATCGCCCACGAAATTCCTGTTGATGCTGTTCCTCCGCCGCTCTTTGAAGTTGTAGAGGATGCTGGCAGCTGGGAGGGACCCCAGAGAGGTGCAGGTCGGACACGGCTCCGTGCTGGTGGCTCAGAGCCCCCCAGAGCAGCCGTGGGAGCTGTCACACGGCTCATGGCAGCAGGCAGTGGGGCTTGTTTGATGCCACGGGAGGAATCCCAGCTGCCTGAGCTTGGCTGGCTTTGACACCCATCAATTGCCTTCAAAAGACCTCGTGCTGTGGGAGGGAGGGATGGACCCAGCCGTTTTCTGGGTTTTTCTCCTTGGTTTTTCCTGCTTGCTTGGGATGGTGGGAAAACCCATGATGGGGTCAGGCAGGGACCAGTGGCTTGTCCCATCCTTTTGCCAACTCTCAGCTACTCCCTGCCATCCCTGTGCGAGCCGTGAAATGCAGAGTGAGACAGCACAAGGCTGCAAATAGGAGCAGGAAATCTGTGCTCTCCTTTCAGAGTGGGAAAAGACTCCCAACAACTCATGGGCCGGCTCCTCCATCACCTAACCACCATTAGTGCCAGGATTAGGAACCAGGCTGCTGCTCTGACAGCTGGGCTGTCCCAGTGAAAGGCGCCCTAAAAGGGCTGCTGGGGTGGCACTGTCCCTGTCCTTCCCAGCCTTACCCTCCTCTCTCATCTGCTCGTATTTGCGGATGGCGATGTGCCGGCGCCAGGCCTTCTGGATCACCCGGGCGAAGCTGTCAAATTTCCTCTCCCGCATCTCCTCGAGCAGGAAGAGCTGGGAGGGACAGGCAGTGCTGAGCCAGGACACCCCAAACCCTCCCCGGTGACGCCCAGCCACGGGCAGTGTCCCCCAGGGGCCAGGGCCACCCACCGACTCGGGGTTCTTGACGAACACCTTGCTGCGGCCCATCTGGTACTGGTCCGGGTCCATGTTGACCGAGCGCAGCAGGTGCTGCACCCCTTGGCGCTCGTCCCCGCGCCACGACGGCCACGTCTCGGGGGTGAGGATGGCATAGCTGTGGGGAGAGATCAGGGTCACAGAGCCCCACATTGGTTTGTGTTGGAAGGGTCCTTAAAGCCCACCCAGTGCCACCCCTGCCACGGCAGGGACACCTTCCACTGTCCCAGGCTGCTCCAAGCCCCAGTGTCCAGCCTGGCCTTGGGCACTGCCAGGGATCCAGGGGCAGCCCCAGCTGCTCTGGGCACCCTGTGCCAGGGCCTGCCCACCCTACCAGGGAACAATTCCTGCCCAATATCCCATCCAGCCCTGCCCCCTGGCAGTGGGAGCCATTCCCTGGGTCCTGTCCCTCCATCCCTTGTCCCCAGTCCCTCTCCAGCTCTCTTCAGTCCCTGGAAGGGGCTCTAAGGTCCTGCTGAATCCTTCTCTTCTCCAGGCTGAACACCCCCAACTCTCTTCACCTGTGAAGCTGTGCCAGGGCCTCCCCACCCTCACCAGGAGGAATCTCCTCCTGACCAGGGCCAGTGGGATCTGCCAGCCCCGTGCCAGTGGCCGCTCACCGTTGCAGGAACTTGTGGAAGAGGCGGCGGTAGGCGAACCCTGCCCGGCGCACCCGGATGTTCTCCTTCAGCCCCAGGTACTCCACCTGGTGCTTCACCCTGTGGGATGACAGGTTAGGAGGGGACCTAAAGGTGCACCTAAAGGGGGCAATGTCTCCCCGCATGCTCCCTGTGCTTCCCTGGGCTAGTGGACGGCTCAGAGGGACCAGCCCAGGGCTGCAGTTTTTGGAGGAAAGCTGGTCCTGGCCACATCCCCACGGCCGGGTCCCGTTCCCTGGGCTCTCCCTGTTACCTGCTCTCCTCCCAGTCCCGCGGTTTCTTGGTCTCGTTGGGTTTGATGCAGCGGATGTAGTGTGGGGTGCACTTCATGAGCGTGTTCACCAGGTCGTTGGCCTGTTTCTGGTGCAAGGATCGACCTCTGTAGCATCAAAGGGGGTGGTGGGAGCACTGCCCCTGCCACCGCCCCAGAGGCAGCTGCTGCTCTGCAGCCCATGGGACACACCTTGATCTTGGAGCCCGCGGTGGTCGGTCGTCCCTTTTTGTCAGAATCAAGTTTTTCTGGGAAAAGCATCCGGATGAAACCGCTGGAAGGGAGGTGACAGTCCCCAGGTGAGAGCTGCCAGCACGGCCTGGCCTGAGGCCAGCTCCAGCCCTGCCTTCTGCTGCTGGGAAATCCTCTGCTGTGGGGCTGAGTGCCTCCTCCCCGAGCACCCCCAGCAGCAGGAGCAGAGCTGGTGGTGATCCCGCTCTGCCCAGCCCTGCAACCCTGGGATGCCCCCGATGCCCATGGGGCCACGCAGGACTGAGCTCCCCAAGCCATGATGCCCACAAAGCATTGCAGGACCAGCCTTTAAGATCTGGGTGTTGAGGACTCTGCCCTTTTCCCCAGCCCTTTTGGGGTGCCCCAGGTCCCCAGCCCTGCCAGACTCACTGCTCACTGCTCTGCATGAGCTCGATCAGGTCGGTGAAAAGCACGTCCCGGTTGCGCTCGCAGAAGCCGTTCACATCGTAGGACACCTGGGGACAGGGGGGCCCTCAGCTGCGGTGGGTGGGGCTGTGGGGGGCAGGCTGTGGGCTTTGGGGTGCCCTTCCCACCTTGCCAGCGTAGTGGTGGATGACAAAGCCCGAGCTCCAGCTGTTGAAGTGCTCGTGGGTGCCCACGGCCGCCTGCAGCTTCTGCAGCAGGGTCTGGTCGGCGCCCTCGCCCGTGGCGTGCATGGTGGCACACACGTCATCCAGGACACTCATGATCCCAGGAGGGTTCTGCCACAGGGAAAGGGAAGCCGTGGGTGGGGCAGGGCCCAGGCCTGCACCTGCTCACAGCTGCTTCATGCTGAGCCACAGCTTAGAGCTGGTGCCTTCCCACAGGTGCTGAGGTGTCCAAGGCCAGGCTGGACGGGGCTTGGAGCACCGCTGGGACAGTGGAAAATGTCCAGGAGTAGGACAAGATGATCTTTAAGGTTCCTGCTAACCCAAACCAGTCTGGGATTCTCTGCTGCTTGGCAGGACCAGCTTTTGCCACCTCAGCAACCCGCCCAGCCCCTGTCCCTGGGTGCCTCTGCTCCCCAAAAGCCTCCCCAGCAGAGGGGACCCCACTCACCAGCTTGTTCTCTATCAGGTCACACACCACCTTGTTGTTGAAGTACTGGATCTGCGTCCACTTGATCCCCTCCTGCACATACTCCTCCTGGAGAAGCACAGGGAGAGCTGGCTGGGCCCCGAGCCCCTGGGATGTGCTGCACCCCCCTGCTCCAGCCATGCTGACGGGGAGGAGGGGGGTGCAGGAATTGGGGTGCTGGCACAGCCCCCCAGCCCCCAGCCCAGCCCCCCCGTACCTGCTCTGCCTTCAGGGTCAGCTCGATGAAAATCTGCTGCAGCTTCTCATTCACAAAGTTAATGCAGAATTGCTCAAAGCCATTTTTCTGCACGAAAGACAGGAGAGAAAATGCTGCTGAGTTGTCTTCTGCTCCTCCCGCTCACGGCGGGGACCCCAACCAGCAGTGCTTGGGTGCTACTCCAGGGACCCTCCTGGGGGCCACCTGGCCCAGGTGCTGTCCTTGCTGTGAGAGCAGGGCAGGACATTCCCAGCCGGGCACACACACCTGGAATATCTCGAAGCCGTAGATGTCCAGCACCCCGACGCTGTACTCCTCGTACGGCTTCTGCATCGCCCGGTTGATGGACTGCGGGGACAGAGGGGACAGGGTGGGCGCAGGGCGGTGGGACCGGCTGTCTCCTGGAGCAGGGGGTGGCCATCCCCTCTCAGGCCCACACACCTCCACCAGGAAGTCGAAGACGCGGGCGTAGAGCCCCTTGGCCAGGGCGTCGCGGGTGTAGGCCGCCTGCTCCACGTTGAGGGTGACGGTGATGGACTCGGAGCGGCCGCCCCACTTGCTGTCCATTTTCCTGCTGGTGACCTTCTCGTTGAGGCGCTCCTGGTCGACCCCCAGCAGGTAGGCAGGGAAGGCCAGGGCTGGGCAGAGCGGGGCTGGTCAGGGCTGTGTCCTCCCCACCTGGCTCCGGCCACGGTCGAAACCCTCGGCCCCATCCAAGTGTGAAGGACAGCGGTGGGACAATGACAGGGGACATGGGATGGGCTCTTCCTCTCCCAAAGTGACACCTGGCATCTGTACCCTGGCTAATCAAGCTCTGGTTGAGCCATTTGCTTGCTGCCTCAGTTTCCCCATGTCTAACCTGGGGAAGGTGCTGGTGCTGCTTCCCTCCTCTGCCAGGGGATTTGTGCCACAGCCAGTTTGCCTCTCATTCCCGAGGGTCCCTGTGACCACCCCAACCTGTCCCCTGGAGCCACTTGGCTACTCACAGTCAGCGTTCTCCACGCGGGCATAGTTGCCCTCCTCCCGGAAGCTGATGTTGCCCAGGTGCAGGATCCCTGCCACGATCTGCAGCACCAGCTGCTGGTCCTCGCCGCGGATGCCGATGACCTGCATGGCGTTCTGGGGGTGCACGGACCCCGTGAGCCCCCGCCCGCCCCCAGAGCTTCTGGGGACTCCCCTCCCTCCCAGACGCTCACCACGGTCTCATGGAAGTCGCTGCGGTCATCTGTGCCCTCCACCTGGTAGGTGTCTGTCTGGTTCAGGTAGAAGTAATAATCCGGGCTCATGATGCCCAAATTCTGCCGCTGCTCTTGGGATGCCCCTTGGATGAGCTGGGAGGGGACAGGGGGCTGTGGTCACCCAGCTCCTGGTCCCCCCACCCTGGCAGCCTGGTGGCTCCAGGCCACCCCCATACCTGATAGTAGATGTGGAAATTCCGCTCGCACTCGTTCTGGCTCACCACGCGCGACTTCTCCAGCAGGAAGTTGGAGATCTTGCCCCCATCGGGTTCTCCGCCCCGGCTGAACTGGATCTCAAAGTACTTTCCCTGCTCCGGCAGAGATCCTGCTCAGAGCTGTGGTCCTGCCTCAGGGCATTCCTCGTTCCCCCCAGGCCCTTCCCCACCACACGAGGAGCTTTGCTGGGGTGTGCAAGCCCTGGCTGAAGACTTCATGGTTTATGTGGAGACCTCATCGCTCCCTCAGCTGCTCAAAGGAGGTTGGAGCCAAGTGGGGTTGGTCTCTTCTCCCAGGTAACAGGAGGAGAGGAAATGGCCTCACATTGCCCCAGGGGAGATTTAGATTGGATGTGAGGAAAAATTCCTCCACTGAAAGGGTGGTCAGGCACTGGAACGGACTGTGGTGGAGTCACCATCCCTGGGGGGATTTAGCAGCTGTGTGGATGTGGCACTTGGGGACACGGCCCAGTGGTGGCCTTGGCAGTGCTGGGGGAATGGCTGGACTCGATCTTACAGGTCAGCTTGCCAAGCCAGCTGGTTCAGTGGTTCTGCTGCAGCACCGAGCCCCTGCACCTGCCCTGGGACTTACGAAGCGGCTGGAATTGTTGTTCCGGACAGTTTTGGCATTTCCAAAGGCTTCCAGCAGCGGGTTGGACTGCAGGATGATGTCCTTCACGTGCTGGGGACAGAGGAGGGGAGGGCTCAGCACAGCTGTGTCCCACTCCAGGCCTGGGGACAGAGCTGAGGCTTTGCGCGTCCCCGGTCCTGGAGTGGCTGCTCCGTGTGTCACCATCAGCTGGGGGGGCTGGGGGCCGGGGTGGTGGGCATCAGCTGGGAGGTGAAATGATGAGTGGCAGGGGGGACAACAGACCTACCTGGACTTTCTCCCCACCCCCAGACACTTTGGAGATGTAGCCCATGATGTATTTTGCTGCCACGGTTTTCCCAGCTCCGCTTTCTCCGCTGTGCAAACGGCAAAGCAGAGGAGATGTGAAATGGCCCCAGCAGAGCCCCCCACCCTGGGGGCTTTGGGGTGGCTCCTGGAGCAGGACCAGAGGATGACAGTGAATTCTGGGGACTGTGGCCACCCCCTTGGAGGGGGCTGCCCAGGGGTATCAGTGTGAGGAGCTGCTCCACGGCACATTGAATTTGTTGTCACCGGATTTAGAAGTGGAGGAGGGGGACTTGGGAGCCTCAGAGGGAAGTCTCCGGCCTTGCCCCACATCCTGACCATTTCCCTTGCAACACTGCCCGGAGAGCTGCATTGCACAAGGCTCTGTCCCTGCCTGGGACGCCCCTGGTCACAACCTTGCCTGGTGCCTGTGGCCCAGGGGGTCCCTCCAGACACCCCAGAGCCCAGGAGCCAACTCTTCAGCCACCTCTTAGCTGGGAAACCCCGGGATGGGGAGAAGGGGTGATGGGGACGGATGTCCCCAGGGGCAGTGACAGCCCAGCTGTGCCCCAGTGTCCCCCAGTACCTGATGATGACACACTGGTTCTCCCCGTCGATCAGCATGTTCCGGTACATGTTGTCAGTCAGGGCGTAGATATGGGGGGGATTTTCATACTGGGCCTAACCAGGGGACAGGGACAGTGGGGCTGAGCACGGGGCAGCCCCCAGCTCCGCTCCCCAAATCCCCTTAACTGCCCACAGGGGAACCAGCCTCTTCACACTGACCCTAAACAAGGGGCAAGGACAGCAGGGCTGGGCACAGAGCAACCCCCAGCTGCCCAAATCCCCTCACTCTGCCCGTGTGGGACTCAGCCCCTTCCCACAAACACCAGCTCATCAGCGGCGTGCCTGGCGTTGTGTAACTCCCCTCTCCTCCTTGGGAAGCTCGCCGGGGCAGAGCCACTCCGGCTGCATTTTACCATGTTTGGGTTTCTTCAGAGCGCATTTCTGAGCTGAATTCGCCAGGATTTGCTGCCGGGTCTCTTGTTGGGAGCACTGACCCCCGCAGCAGCCAAGGGGCTGTGGAGGATGGGGACCCTCAGGGGGCGCCCCCGGGGGTTTGCACAGAATTAACCCCAGATTGCCCCCGGGGCAGCCTCACCGCGCCCTGGTACAGCTCGATCTCCCGGTCGGTGAAATACGGCATCTGCTTGAAGGGGTTCACGGAGATGAGCACGGGCCCGATGTAGGTCTGGGCAGCAGGTCAAGGGCCGTGTGTCCCTTCCCGTGCCCCCCCTTCCCACTGCCCAGCCCCACCCCGGAGGTTGTGGGGTCCCTGCCACGTCCTGGGAGCTGCCCCAGGAACGCCACCAGGGTTTCCAGCTCGGCACGGGCAGAGCTGCTCGGCTGCCGGGACTTGGGGCACTCCCAGAGCCCCGGAGTGTCCCCCGCAGTGCGATGGGTGCAGGAGCATCCCCTCAACTCCCTGCTCTGGCTGAGGATCGGCTCCAAAACTTCTCCAGCATCCCTGGAATCCACCCTCTGCTCACGCTCCATTTGCGCCTTTTCCGGCAGGAGCCCATCCTGATTTTACATCCAGGGAAACTGAGGCACAAAGAGGAGAGGAACCGCGGCTCCTGCCTCTCCCTGCCCACCAGCCTTTCCTGCAGCATCCCCGAGTCGCTCGGTGCGGGCAGGGCCGCGGAAAAGCGGGAATTGCACCTGGAAATGGTGCGGCAGCGGGACGGGGTGAGCCCCAGCGGGGTGAGGAGATGGAGGCTGGGGACGGAGCAGTGCAGGTGGCGTTATCCCAAACCTTTGACATCCTATTGGTGTCCCACCTGCCAGTGGGGCAGGAGAGAGCGGCCAAAGGGCAGGGAGAGGCAGCTTTTTCGGGAAATGCAGAAGCTTGGGATGTTGAGTCATGACTGGACAGAACCCTGCGTGCAGCAGCCCAGAAAAAAAAAGGAAGGGAGAGGCTGCGTGGGGTATTTTTCCTCTCAAAAAACCAAAACAAAAAAAAACCCAAAAAAGCCAACCCCCAAAAAACGCATGTGAAGCCCCAGGGCTGTGGGGGGAGGTGGCTGAGTCACAGCCAGGACAGCATCGCCTTGTAAGGACAGGGCCACAGCTCCAGAGGAAATACAGCGGCGTGGGCAGGAGCCTCAGCCCCGCTGCCACCCCGGCGAGCCCTCCCCCTGTGCCCCTCGGGGCTCTGCTCCTTGTCCCCAGCAGGGACAGCCACCCCCGCCCCGGCGAGCAGGGCACCGAGCTGGCCACGTCCCCAGGCAGGTGAGGGGTGAGCGGGGGCTTGGGGACACGCTCCCGTGCTCCTCCGGAGCTGTGGCGCCCGGCAGCGCCAGCTCCGCGATGGCAGCAGGGGGCTGGAGCAGCTCCGTGTCCCCGCGCTGGGATGGTGTCCCCTGTGTGCTGCCACCGCTGGGACCAGGGCTGGCACCTGCTCCCCGCCCCGGCAGGGATGCTCCCGCTCCATCCAGGGTTTGCCTGGGTTTGTGGGCGGTTCAGAGCAGCCAGGACATGCTGTGGGCATCGCTGGGGGTGGGTGACAGCACCAGGGGACAATGGTCACTGCTGCCACCCCGGTCACAGGCAGGGGGCTGCCCGGTGTGCAGGAACGGGGACGGGTGACGGTGACGGCTTTGCTCGAGGCTTTGTGGCTACAAAGGAAGGACCAAAGTGGTCCTGCAGCACGGCAGGACGGGGGGTTTGGTTGCTGTGTCCCTGCCGGGTGCAGCTCAGCTCGGGAACGGCGACATCCCCGCAGGCGGTCCCAGTCCCGGCCCCGCGGGGCACAGGACACGCTGCAAGCGCTGGGGCAGCTCCAGTTTGTCCCGTGCCCTGACAAAGCCTTGAAGCCCATCCCTGCCGCTCCCTGTGCCTGTCCCCGCCGCCTGGGGAAGGATACAAAGATGAAATCGTCCATGAAACGCTTCTTGAGGTTCTCCACGATGGCCTCCTCGGAGATCTTGGACAGCAGCACCATGTCGTCCACGCCGCTCTGCTTGACATTGTGGCTCTGCCAGTGGAAGCGCTCCTTGCTGCCCTGAGGGGACAGGGACACAGCGACTGCGCCGGGGCCACCTCCTGCCACCAGGGCTGGCTCTGACCCCCCGAGCTGCCGGCAGTGGCTGCTCCCGGCTCGGCTGTCATCCAAACCAGGCACCTCGTGGTGCAAAGGGAGGGCTTTGGCCGAGCTGGGATCTCGCAGAGCTCACAGTTCAGTGCGCCGGGGCTTGTCCCAACCCCCTGGACCCCTCCTCACCTCCTGGCACCCGCCGAGGAGCAGCCAGGACCTGCCCCAGCCCCCTGCTCCTCGCCCAGGCTGAGGAGGGACTAACGAGGCAGCTGATGCACAGACTGATTACGAGCCCGAACAGCGCAGCGGGAGGGTGGTGCTGGCATCCTCTGCACCCCCACATCCTCCTTGCACCACCGTGCCCCTGTTCCCCTTCCTCCCGCCCAGGGAGATGCCAGCACCCTCTGCCCAGCTGTCCCCAGCTCTGTCCCCGGGGGCTGTGGGGCAGCAGCACAGCTGGGCTGTGATTTCAGCCCTTGGGGGGTAAACACAGCCCTGGGCTGGCAGGGAGGGATTCCATCGTGCAAAAACCACCCGGAGGCCTCCCCTCGCCCTCGGCGTCCCCACAAACAAGCTGGGCACAGCTGTGGTGCCCGTGTGGCTCCCGGCACGGTGCCCAGGAGGGGACGCCCCGTCGGGACCGGTCTGAGGCCCCTCTTTCCCCATCCCCGCGGTTCCTCTTTCACCCCCCCGTGCTCCTGTCACCGATTTCACTTCTCCCCCATCAGCCCTGGCCTCTTACTCTTTCCATTTCCCTTTTCTTCTTCTCTTCCCCTTTTGCTTGATTTCCCTGCAGGCTCTCAAGATTTCGGGGCTCTGGATCCCGACACCTTTGCAGGTTCCTGGCAGCCTCTGATTTTCGCTGGGTGTCCCCAGCCCCCAGAGCCACCCCGGGGTGTCTGTCACAACCCAGCTCCATCACGTGCTGCTCCCCTCCCTCCTCACTGGGCTCTGCAACCCCAGACATCCCCTGTGCCCGCTCTCCAAACCCCAAATGCGAGTCAAGCCCACGCAGCTGCTGAAGGGGCTCTTGGCTGTGTTGTCCCACCACCTTTTTTTGGGGTGCACAGCTCTGGGTCAGCTCAGGGGGTCCAGGGCTGCTCACGCAGCCTGAAATCACCCAGGGAGCTTCTCCTCTTCCTCCTGGGCCTTTTTCTTGCCTTCATCCTAACATCCCCTAGGAAATCCAGCTGGCAAAACACGGGCAGGCTCAGCCATCCTCTCCAGGTCCCTGCGGTGTCACCCAGGAGCTGCCAGGGACCCCAGGAGCTGCCCAGCTGCACCCCAAGCTGGCCCAAACCCTGGGCTTCAGGAGAAGAGTGGGAAGGGCCCATGGGCAGCCAAGCACCTCAGTGCCCCGTCCCCATCACCCCAAAGCTGCTGGCACAGGCACCCTGGGCTGCTGATCGAGGCCAAATTAAAGGCAAAAGGAGAATTTCCTGCACTGAGAGCTCAAAGGTTTTGAGCTGACACCCAGAGATTCTCCTTCAGCCACACAGCTGCTCAGAGGTGTCAGTGGTGAGGGTGTCTTCACCTCCTCTTCCTCTGGGCCAGCTCAGGGGCTTTCCTGGCTCTGCTGGGGCACCTGGTGCAGCCCAGCTGGGAGGAAAACACCAGCTCACAGGTGGTAAATGAAGGGTTTGTCCTGGGGATCTGCAGAGCTCTGGGTGATCCTGCCCAGCTTCCCTGAGCGTGTCACAGGGGGGTTGCAGGGGCAGGGCTCATTCAAAAATCAGGTAAAATTAGAGTAAAGTCAGGATGAAGAGGAACTGGGATCCCTTAAAGCTCTGGCATTGCCCCAGCTCGGTGCCCAGAGAGCTCCCATGGGACAGGGCTGCGGGTGACATCCCTGTGGGGAGTGGGAGCACGAGTCAATTTGCTTCCAGAGGTTTGGGGCAGCAGTTTCTCTGTCCCCTGCTCTGTCCAGTCCCCTCTGTCCAGTCCCCTCCTCTGCCCCGGGCCAAAGCTGCCCCGGGAAGGGCGCCTGGACCGAGCCACTCCACCCTCATGCCAAGCAGGGAGAAGCTCTTGTCCCCCCTCCACCTTCCAGGCGCCCTTTGCAGCCCCTGTGCACGAGGGACTTTGCTCCAAAGGTGGCAGGTGACACACGAGGAGCCCCTCAGCACCCCCAGCTGTGGGACGGGCACTGCCCCACCCCAGTGCACGGGGCCAGGCTGCTCCTGGCACTCGGGCAGGATCTCTGGGCAGCGGGCGGAGCAGCCCTGTGGCAGCACTCATCGTGTTTTCTTCAAAGCTGCGGTCTAACCCACAAAAGAGCCCTGCAGCCCCGAGCAAGGGGCGGATGCAGCCCAAGGCGGCAGGTTTGTCACATCACTGTCACAGCCAGGCAGGGCTTGGGGATGGGGCTGGCCCTGGAGCTGGGCCTGGCAGGGGTCAGGGTCATGGCTGCAGAGCCCTTTGGTCTGGTCGGGAAGCCACAGAACAGCTTCGGGTGGTGGAGGAGGGGGCAGGGTAAGTGTCTTTGGGGACAGCATCTGAGCAGCCTCTCGGAGGTGACAGCTACAAATGTGGGGGGGAGGCTCACTTTCAGCCTGGCCACTGTCCCCTTCCTGTCTGGGTGGAAATAGCTGGGGACAGCATCAGCCCAAGGGACGCAGGGAGCCGAGCTGAGAGCTGGGGCAGCCCCTTAGCCCGTGTCCGAGCATCTTCCTAATTCTGAGAGCTTTCACCTTCCTCTTCTGCCTCCAGATCTACTTCCAGAAGTGGCTGCTGCCCTCCCAGCAGCCCCTGTCCCCTGCAAGCTCTGACCATGGCACCAGCACCCAGAGGGTCCCTCCTGGCCTGGGGCACATGGCTGCCCCCCCCCACCCCACCCTGTGCCCCACCAGAAAGCAGAAGCAGCAGTGGGAACACAAATCTGTCCCGTGGGCACCACGGCAGCGACAGCAAAATCCAAACCTGTCAGCACAGACCCATCCCCTGGCGTCCCCACCCTGTCCTGGGGACAGCAGCCCCCAGCACCCCACCACAGTGCCTGCTCCAGCTGTGTCCCCAGGCTGGGGAACCCTGTCCCCTGTCCAGCAGGGACACGGGGCCGGCCCCCAGCACCTCCCAGAGCAGACAGGGGCCAGGCTGGGCGCGGGCAGGGCAGGGCTGAGGCAGCGCTGAGGTGGCAGGAGCAGGAGGTGACACCCCGAGGGGAGCAGGGTGGGGTCCCCAGGAGGGCCCTGCTGGCACTCACCATGGTGTCCCTGTGTCGCTCTCAGGCCGGGCGGCTCGGGGATCCTGTCACCGACGGCCCGGGGCCATCCCAGAGCACTGGGTTTTGCCTTTCTGCGGTAACAACGATTGTGACGAATTTTCCTTCCCTCCCACCACTTCCTCATTTCGCACCCTTCGTGGGGGTGGGGAGGGAAACAGCGAATTTACTACCAGGGGACTCGGGGGTGGCCCTGCCCAGGTGTCCCCACCTCTGCTGCTGGTGCTGGCTGTCACCGGGCTGGCAGAGGGAGCATCCCCAGCAGGGATGCTCAGAGCCCCGGTGACCTTTCCCCTGACCCTGCGGTGACAGTTGGATGTCACCTGTCCAGTGGTGGTCATTCAGTGCTTGGAGGTGGTTTTAGGAGCAAGATGCTTTTGGTTGCTGCTTTTTTTTCTTTTTTTCCCCCAGGTCTTTTAGTTGAGGTGCAGAGAAAAGTGGGGTTGCTGCAGGAAGGCGAGGCCTGAGACAGTTCTTGGCCACGCTGTCCCCACTGTCCCCTGCAGAGTTAGAGGATGGTTTGAGTTAAAAGGGACCCCAAAGCCCATCCAGTGCCACCCCTGCCATGGGCAGGGACACCTCCCACTGTCCCAGGCTGCTTCCAGCCCCAGTGTCCAGCCTGGCCTTGGGCACTGCCAGGGATCCAGGGGCAGCCCCAGCTGCTCTGGGCACCCTGTGCCAGGGCCTGCCCACCCTGCCAGGGAACAATTCCTGCCCAATATCCCATCCAGCCCTGCCCTCTGGCAGTGGGAGCCATTCCCTGGGTCCTGTCCCTCCATGCCTTGTCCCCAGTCCCTCTCCAGCTCTCCTGGAGCCCCTTCAGGCCCTGCAAGGGGCTCTGAGCTCTCCCTGGAGCCTTCTCCTCTCCAGGTGAGCACCCCCAGCTCTCCCAGCCTGGCTCCAGAGCAGAGGGGCTCCAGCCCTTGGAGCAGCTCCGTGGCCTCCTCTGGGCTGGCTCCAGCAGCTCCACGTCCTCCTGATGTTCCCCAGGGCTGGGGCAGCTCTGCAGGTGGGGTCTCACCTGAGCAGGGCAGAATCCTCCCCTCCCCTGCTGGCCCAGCCCAGCATCACAGCATGGGGGGGTCTCTGTGCCATGGGGGAAATTGTTCCTCCATGTCCTAAAGCAGCTCTGGGTGAATCCTCACCTCTCCAACCTGCTCTGCTCCCCAGGGAAAACCCTCCCCTGCTTCCAAACCCATCCTTTGGGGTGGACTGTGGTGCCCAAACCCAACCCCGGGCTCGAGGAACACAAGTGGGAGCAGAGGCTGTGCCCGGGGTCGTAGCTACTCCTTTATTATAATTCATGCCGTTACGTCGCTCCTCCTCAGAGTTAGTATGTTAAACATTGGTCAGTAGATATATATTGATATAAAAATGGTGAAAACACCCCCTCCCCTCCCCCAGAAACGTCAGGACGGAGCACGGCACCAGGAAGGAAGAGAAACGAGGTTTGCTGAGCACCAGAGAAGCTGCGATCGGCTGAGGAGCAGGTGGGCACAAAACTGGAGCTGGGAGAGGCACACACGGGGGCTTTGCCCTGGGGGAAGGGGGCTGTCCCCTCCCTGCACCGTAGGGATGGCCCCAAGGGAACAAAACACGGCTTTGGACAAAGGTTTCCCATCGCTGTGATGTGGAAAGGCCTGAAAATAATCATAACAATAACAATTACAACGCCAACAGAAAGCACATGCTTTGGAGAGTTGAAGTCAGGTCTCCTCCACAGGCTGCCCGTGGAGAAATTGGCCCAGGTTTGGCCACGAGGTGACCTGGAGGAATTTCAAGCCTGCTCTTTTCCCATCACTGGAGGCCTCCTGTGGGCAGAGGGGTGGGTGGCACCGGGACTGGCACCTCGAGGCCACCGCCACCCGTGGCCAGGCTGCCTTTGGAGGCAAAGCACCTTTGGAAGTCAAGCACCTTTGGAAGTGAGGCCGCTGCAGAGGCTGAGGCTGGCTCCGGGCGGGGCCCTGCCGTGCCAGGCCCTGGGGACACTGTGACAGGAGCACCCTCCTCTGCTTTGCCCCCTGGGCCTGGCACAGCCTCGATGCCCATGAAGAGGCCGCAGCCCCGAGCTCGCCTCTGCCCCCAGCTCAGCTCGTGCTTCCAGGGATAAAAACCGGTCCTAAAAGCGACAAGGGCGTTAAGGACAAACGGGAACAGCCCAATCCAAGCTGGTCGCTGCAGGAATTTGGAGAACCCCCTCTCCCAGTTAAACTGGTGTCACCCTCTGCTCGCGGGGTGACCTGCTCCCCTGTCCCTGCTGCCAGTCCCGAGGTGACAGGCTGCAAGCCAAGGACACAAATCCCTGCTCCGGCCCCGCTACCCACAGCAGCTCCTCTCCATCCATCGCCGGGAGCCACAAGCCACGCTGGTCACCCGGGGCACGTGAACCCTGCTCTGTGTGTCCCCTGGGACCACGAGGGAAGGGCAGCAGCCCCGGCAGTGCTCAAGCCCCGTGATGATGCCCCGGGGACAGGGAGCAGGATGAGGCAGGAGCGGGGCGAGCGCTGCCGGTCCCTCAGGCCTGCGGGACCTGGCTCCGCTACTAATAAATAACAACATCAGAATTTCAAGTAAAGTCCCTGCTCTGCCCAGCTCCCCCCTCTCCCAGCGCTCGCCCAGCTGGGGCTGCAGTGGTTTAACTGGGAACCTCGGGGGCCAAGGGGGTCTGTGGGGGTTGGGGTGACGCCCGTGGGAGCGTGACCAGAGTCTGTGTGGGAGCCAGGGGACATTCCCAGGGCGGGCGGGGAGGGCACGGCTCGGCAGCTCTCCGGCGTAGCTTTGGCCTTCCAGTTTTGCCACGGGGTCCCGCCGTGTCCCGCCGTGTCCTAGTGCCCCTGGCAGGTTTTACAGCACATCTGTCGGAAGTAGGTCCGGCTGCAGAACTTGAACTTGAGGACGAGCGGGCAGTAGGCCACCTTGTTCACATCCTTGCACTCTGCAGGGGACACAGAGCGGGGGGAGCAGGGTCACAGCTGGGCTGGGGAGGTCCTGGGGGGGTTTTGCCAGGAAGCTGAAAGATGCAGCTGTGATGAAGAAGCTGCTGAGGACCCCACTAATGAAAAGCTCTCTCTGCCAAGGGACAGTTCCCGCATTTCTCAAGGTGTGGTTCCTTCATTTCTTGGGGTCGTGGCACACCAGGCTGGCCTGGGACCAGGGGGGGACCAGAGCCATAGTATGGTCACATTTTCAACAGAGTGACTTGGCTTGGAAGGGACCTCAAAGCCCACCCAGTGCCACCCCTGCCATGGCAGTGACACCTCCCACTGTCCCAGGCTGCTCCAAGCCCCGTCCAGCCTGGCCTTGGGCACTGCCAGAGGTGGGGTCTCCTCACCCTAGAGCGCAGCTGGTGCTGTGCTGGCTCCAATGTCCCTGTCCCCAGAGCTGGCAGTGCCCCACGTGTCCCCTCCCCAGAGACCCCTCACCTTCAGGGTTGTCCGTGGGCCCCGACTCGCACTTGGTCTCGCACTGCTGCATCCCGGGGGGCTGCAGGGCCTCCACGCACTCCAGGGACGGCTGCCCGGTGTGAGCCAGGCACTGGACAGATCTCCTCTGCTGGCCAAGGCCACAGTGGGCAGAGCACTGTGGGGACAGCACAGAGGGAGCTGCCGTGGCCACCACGGCTTTAGGAACGCGACAGGAGTGGGCACAGATGGGGGGCAGGGGGTGCAAAGGGTGCTGGAGGTGGTTGTTCCTTCCCTCCCCAGCTGGGACTCCCTGGCATGACTGAGGGTGTGGCCCTGCATCCCAAAAAAGCTTGGTTTGATTCTCCAGGGCTCAGGGAGGATCCCTCATCCAGCCCTGCATCTCTGGCCTTTCCCAGGCCTCCTGCACCCCAATGTCACCCTGCAGCTCGAGGGGTGCTGGAGGGCAGGGAGGACTGCCAGGATCACCCCAGTGGGCTCTGGGGGGATCAGCAGTGGCCCTGCTTGGCAGGAGGGGCAGCCCACCTCTGCAGCCACCACCCTGCTGACCCCCAGCCACCCATGGGGACCCTTCAGTGGAGTTCTGCTGGGCCTGGGACACCCCCAGGGTCAGCTCTGCCCTGGGGTCACCATCACAAATGAGCCAAAAAGCGGGCAAAGAACACTGCCACGGGGTCCTGCTGTCCCCTGGATAGTTGTGGTGGCCACTCAGGGTTCTGCTGGCCGGTTCTGCAGGATTTGAAGGGCAGGGGAGGCTTCTCCTGCAGTACCCCCATGGGGAGGGCTGTCCCTACCTCTCCCCACTCGCCGGTGACCCAGCGGGGCGGGGGGCAGCGCCGCAGGTTGCACCTCATGCTGGTGGGGGGCTTGGCGGCCTCGTGGCACTGGGAGCTGGGCAGGGTCACGCTGTGGTCGCCGCTCTTGCACAGGACGATGCGGTGGCGGAAGCCGGGCCCGCAGCTCGGGGTGCACTGCGGGGACAGGGGACACGCTCAGGGCGGCCACCACGGAGGGGACGGGGGCAGCTCCAGCTCCCCCCGTGCTGCTCCAGCTCTCCTGGCTCCTGAGCTACCCCATCCCCACCCTGCGCTGCCCAGCTCCGGTCATGGGCACCGACCTCCTACAGCAGCGCCCTCAGAGAGGAGAGGGACGATGTCAATCACAGAATCAGAACATCTTCAGCTGGATCCCCCAGGGATCATCAGCCCAGCCCTGGCCCTGCACAGACACCCCAACAAGCCCACCCTGAGCACCCCTGGCAGCGCTGTCCAAACGCTCCTGGAGCTCTGGCAGCCTCGGGGCCGGGGCCATTCCCTGGGGAGCCTGGGCAGTGCCAGCACCCTCGGGGGGAAGAACCTTTCCCTGAGCTCCATGCCAAGCCCTGGCACAGCTCCAGCCCTTCCTGGGCTCCTGTCCCTGTCCCAGAGCAGAGCTCAGCCCCTGCCCCTCTGCCTCCCCTCGGGAGGAGCTGCAGCCCCTGAGGAGCCTCCCCTCAGTCTCCAGTGCTCCAGCTGAACCAGCCAAGTGCCCTCAGCTGCTCCTCAGACCCTTCCCCAGCTCCGTGTCCCTCCTTTGGGCACTCGCCTCCGACCAGTCCAGGGCCACCCACTCGGGAGGACACGTTTGGTTGTTGCAGGGCTCCAGCATCTTTGGCCGTGGCTGGGTGCAGGAGGCATCATCCAGGGTTTTCTCCTCGCTGGCAGAGATCTTCCTCTTGCAGAAGACGCTGCGGGTCCGGACGCCCTCGTTGCAGCTCCGGCTGCACTCGGACCAGTTCCCAATGGCCCAGCTGGAGATGGGTCAACAGCAGAGCTTGGAGGGGCACGCTGGGCTGGGCTCGTCCCCACACTCCTGCACACAGCCCTGCTCCTGCTCCAGCCACAGCCTCCCAGGCAGCTCTGGCTGAACCACAGAGTTCCTGCACATTGCTCTTCTCTTCAGGAGAGGAGCCAGGGAGGGGCTGGGAGGGGCTGTCCCACTGAATATCTGGGACACAGAGGAGAACCCCCCGCCCCATTCCCCAGCAGAGACGGGCAGTGTCACCGGTGGGGGCTGTGACTTGGGAATGGCAGCCAGGGGGGGATTTCACCCTCTTCCAGCCCGGTTTCCCCCCAGCTCCCTGCCCGGGCCCCAGCTACTCACGCCGGGGGACAGGGCTCGGTGTTGCAGCTCCTCTGGCGCTCGGGCACTCTGGTGTCAGCGCTGCAGAAGTGGCCGGGGACGGCTGAGCCGTCGGAGAGCCTCCTGCACACCACAGACTGGATCTGGCTGCCTGCCCAGGGAGAGGAGGGAAGGGGGAAAGGGAGGAGGAGGCTGAGGCTGGAGCAGAGCCAGGCTGCGGGTGCCAGCCCCACAGCTCTGCTCCTGTGGGGTGATGTGGCACAGCAACCGCTTGTCCTGCACGTCGAGCCTGAACTTATTCCTCCATTCCTAACCAAGGGCTTCTCTGACATCTCCAGAAAAAATGGATGGTGTGGAAGGATGGTGTCAACGCCTGGATGTGGCACTCTGGGTGATGAGGTGGGGATCAGGCACAGGCTGGACTCAGTGGCCCTGGAGGATTTTCCAGCCTCGATGATTCTGGGATTCTAGAGCTCAGCAGGCAGGGCAGGACACGCCAGAGGATGGAGGATCACAGCATTCCAGGGACCTCACGCTCAAATGAACCTGTTCTAACCCTGGCCGTTCTGGGCAGCACTTGGGGAATAACAGGAACAAGGAGGGATGACACTTGATTGAGGTCTGGCATGGAAGACAGGCCCTGAGCTTTAAACAGGGAGCATTACTGGGCCAGTCTCTTCTGAACAGCAGCTCAGCCCCTCCCAGCCAGGCTCTCCAAAGTCCTGAGACATGGCCCAAACCTGTGTGCCAATCCCCGTGGGAACCAGTCCAAGGATTCAGGGAAGCACCAGGTGTGTTCAGTTCACAGCCTGTAGAGCTGAGGCCGCAGGGGCTGCTGTGATCAGCCAGCCTGTCCTTGCTCCAGCCCTGGCAGTGTCCCAGGCCAGGCTGGACAGGGCTGGGAGCAGCCTGGGACAGTGGGGGGTGTCCCTGTCCATGGCAGGGGTGGCACTGGGTGAGCTTTAAGGTCCCTCCTGACCTAAAGCCATTCTGGGATTGCACAGATTGCACGAGTAAATGGGTTTAAAGGGGGCTGGAGGGACAGCACACAGGGAATGGCTCCCACTGCCAGAGGGCAGGGCTGGGTGGGATATTGGGAATTAGGAATTGTTCCCTGGGAGGGTGGGCAGGCCCTGGCACAGGGTGCCCAGAGCAGCTGGGGCTGCCCCTGGATCCCTGGCAGTGCCCAAGGCCAGGCTGGACAGGGCTTGGAGCAGCCTGGGACAGTGGAAGGTGTCCCTGCCATGGCAGGGGTGGAGAAATTTGATCTTTAACATCCTTCCAGCCATACCTGTGGCCCAGCTGAAGATGGCACCCAGGTTCTTTGCCCTGGCACTGCCTGACACAACTCTCACGTGGCTGAGCGTGGGGTGGGGCCGTGTAGAGACCCCAGAGCTCCTCAGAGCCAACCAAAGGCCCACACACAGCACAGGGGGGGGTCCCACATGTCCCCCCAAAGCAGCCCAGCACCAAAGCTCACCCCCTGCACACAGCACAGAGCACTTGGTCCATGGGGTGTAGTGCCAGGAGTACTGGCTGGAGCCATCCCTGCCCACGGGAGCGTTGAACTTGTAGCGGATCCCCTGCGGCTCTGTCCGCACCAGCACCTGCGGGAAAGGCACCCCGGGACATCAGTGCCACGGCAGTGACCAGCCAGGCGGCGTCCCACAGCCCCGGGCCATCCAGGCCAGCCGGAATCTTCCCCCGGCCCCTCTCCAGCCCCTCCCAGTCCTGGCAGGGCAGCCACCAGCGGCGACCGTGGGGCTCGAGCAGAGAATGAGCTCGCAGGCACTTAAGGGTGGGATCATCCCAAAACCTGAGAGAGAAGGGCGGGACACCTGGGAATTCGGGAGGGAGATCTGGGAGGGCCCAGTGGACACAGCACGGGCCTCCCAAGGCGGGGACTGCGGGCTCCTGTCCCGCCTGGGCTGACTCTTCCAAAGACTGGGCTTGGCACTCGGTGCCATGGCCTGGCTGACCAGGCAGCCACAGCTTGGACTCGGTGGTCTCAAAGGGCTTTTCCAGCCTAATTAATTCTGTGATTTCTTGTGTGAATTTAGCCCAATTTACCTCTGGTCCCTGTGTCCCTTTTCTCCCGACAGCTACACCAGGGGCTGATCAGCTCCAGTCCCCACGTGGCCATGGCACAATCCTTCTAGCCCAGCTAGGAGCACACCGGGAGGGGGATGAAGTTACCAACCATGACAAAGAGGGTGACGTTGGTGGGTCCCAAAGCCTCCAGTGACTCGGGCTCTTCAGGGGACCTCCTGTAGTGGAAGGTGGTGCCGGCGATGTCGAAGCGCCGGGGGGGATCGATGGAGAGCTTCCCGTTGATGAAATATTCACCACTGTCCCCTCGCAGCGCTGCCAGGACAGGGGAGGGAGGTCAGGACAGGGGAGGGAGGCACCTGGGCCACCTTCGGCCAGGTGCTTCTCACCTGCCGGGCTCAGAGCATTGCTAGGACAGGGTGTAAATGGCACCAGCCTTGTCCCACAGGGAGGGGGCTGGCTCAGGGTCACACAGAGCCACCAGCAGGGTGGCACCAAGGTGCCCACGGTGCGGTGCCAGCACCTCCCTGCGGGTGCGGGGAGCTCAGCTGGGCTGGGGACCAGCTGTGGCCACGGAGCCAGGCTCAGACCCAGCTGTGCAGACTGGGTCGGGGCTGCAGGCGCTGCTGGGGCTGCAGGCGCTGCTGGGGCCCGGAGCCGGGCTGTGCTTGCCCGGGAGAGTCGCTAGAGGGGGATCGGACCGCTCGCTCCTTCCCCGCCGCTCCACCGGCGCTCCGGGAGCGGCTCCGGCACCGCTGCCCTCCCGACCCCATCGCGCTCGGGACACGGAGGATCCTCCGCGCTGGCGAGGCTGGAGGATGCTCCCTCCATGGGGAATGCCAGGAGAGATCCCGAAGCGGCAGAGCCCGGGGGCAGCGGTGTCCTGAGAGTGCAGAAATCCGGACACGAGGAGTCCCCCCAGGCTGGGCAGGGAGGGACGGCGGCACCTCCGACCCCAGCAAAGGCAGCTGGACCGGAGGGATGCTGCCAGGTTAGTCCTGCCGGCTCCTGCTCCTGCTCCGGCGGGCACCCGGCAGCGAGCCAGGGCCAGCACCCTGCCCTGCATCGCTCAGAGGACACGGAGGATAAAATGGGAAAGAAAATCCTCCTCGTGAAAGCAGGACTGAGCAAGGCTGGAAAACCAAGCCCGAGGAAAACGTGTTTTTAATGCCCAGGATGCCAGGGGGATGCCACAGGCAGTGCCAGGAGCTGCAGGATGTGGGGTTTGCTCAGGGCTGTGATGCTGACACAGGACAGGGACGCTGGGGGACATGCTGCCCCGCTGCCTTCCCCTGCCCAAATCCCAGCCTGGGACGCCCCACCCCATTCCCAGCTGCAGGGGGAAGCTCTCCTCGCCGGGCCTTGCCCCAGCCCTGTCACCCCCAGGGGCGTGGCAGGGCCCGGCTGCGTTCAGCACCCCAGCCCCGTCTCACCCAGGTAGTTGATGGAGAGGTTCAGCTCCCGGATGTCGATGTGCACGGAGCCCTTGGGGATCTGGATCACCTCCTCGTAACCTGGGGGACAACCAGGTGAGCAGGACTTTCAGCCTCCAGTCCCAGAGCCAGAGCTGCCCTGGGCTGGGTGGGAGCGTGAGCCAACCCCTAATCCATGGGGAAATGATGGAAAAGGCATTGCGGGCACCAAAATGGAGTGGGTTTGCACTGTGGGCTCTTGTGATGGGACTGGCCGTACCAGGAACGTGCTGTGGAGCTGGGATCAAGCCTGCCTCGAGGGCAGTGTGAGCTGGGGAGCAGGGAAGGAGCCTGGAGCTCTGTGTCAGAGATTTGGGTGCCAGT
The DNA here is from genome assembly GCA_013398275.1 of Promerops cafer. NCBI lineage: Eukaryota > Metazoa > Chordata > Aves > Passeriformes > Nectariniidae > Promerops > Promerops cafer. Next base: position 20,776 of record VZSE01003292.1, on the reverse strand, counting down.
GGAGGCTGGGGCACGGCTTGGCTGGTGGACAGGAGGGGTTTGCTGCCTCCTAGCCTGGTCCTACCCCTTGGGATTTTGCTCTGGGCTGCGTCCCTGCCTGCCCCCAGGGGCAGGTGAGGTCGAGGAGGGACGAGCAGGCCGTGTGTTCCCTACCTCCCTCGGGCAGGGAGTGGTTGAAGACGCCCTCGATGGTCTCGCAGGAGCTGCCGTCGCCCCCGCACACCCGGCACTTGTCCTCCTTGGAGTCGGAGCCCAGCACCCGGTCACAGCCCACGTGCTGCGGGAAGGGGCAGCAGTGAGCCAGCCTGGAGGGGCCCTTCCCTCCCCACACCTGCCCTGCCAGCTCCCCTCGCTGCCCCGGACAGCTCTGCCTGCCCTCGCCGGGCAGCGTCCTCCAGGAATCCTGGGATAAAGCAGAGGTCGGGATGCCTGTGTGGAGCCCAGGGAAGCCCTGTCCCTGCAGGTCATGTGTCCTCGTGGTCTCTGTCCCTCTGCCACCGCCCGTGGGGTGGCACAAGGGTCACCAGCACAGCTGTGGCTCCCTCGGGTGCAATCCCCCTTTGTTCCACAGCATTTGTTCAGCCCCATGGAGACAAAAAGATCCCAGAGACACACTAAGGGAGACAGACAGATACACAGTCTGTCTGTCTGTCTGCCTGCCTGCCTGCTGGGGGATGTTGGCCACTCCCACAGGGCTTTCTTATAATTAACTTTTCCAGCTCCCCCCAGATCCCACTGCAAGGGAAACACCAAAGGGCCCGGGGCTGCACAGGCTGGGAGTGCAGAGATGCATCCCTGAGGCAGGGAATGCCTGCAGAGTGGATGGGCACGAGCCCAGGGTGGGAATGCTCCTGCTCCCACTGGGTGTCCAGGCAGAGAAATCATGGAATGACAGGATGGTCTGGGTTAAAAGGGACCTTAATGATCATTTCATCCCACCCCTGCCATGGCAGGGACACCTTCCACTGTCCCAGGCTGCTCCAAGCCCCAGTGTCCAGCCTGGCCTTGGGCACTGCCAGGGATCCAGGGGCAGCCCCAGCTGCTCTGGGCACCCTGTGCCAGGGCCTGCCCACCCTGCCAGGGAACAATTCCTGCCCAATATCCCATCCATGGCTGCCCTCTGGCAGTGGGAGCCATTCCCTGGGTCCTGTCCCTCCATCCCTTGTCCCCAGTCCCTCTCCAGCTCTCCTGGAGCCCCTTTAGGCCCTGCAAGGGGCTCTGAGCTCTCCCTGGAGCTTCTCCTCTCCAGGTGAGCACCCCCAGCTCTCTTAACCCTGCACCCATCCCGTGTCTGTGTGAGCAGTTTGAGGGCAGCGCTCGCCTGCCTGGGGCTCTGTCCTTGTCCCCCTGCCCGGGGCTCTGTCCCTGTCCCCAGGGCTCTGTCCCTGCCCCAGGGCTCTGTCCCTGCCCCCGGGGCTCTGTCCCTGCCCCGGGGCTCTGTCCCTGTCCCGGGGCTCTGTCCCTGCCCCCGGGGCTGTCCCACCTTGCACTCCCCGTTGACACAGATGTCGTTGGAGTCCTGCCTGCACGGGGTCCCGTCCACCACGGCCGCCGCCCGCTCCGTGTAGAAGTTGAAGCCCTCGGCCAGGCAGTTGAGGGAACAGGCCTTGACACCCCCTGGGGAAGGAGCACAGCTTCAGACGGGGCCACCAAGCAGAGAAAAGATGTGGAAAAGCAGGAGGATGCCCCTGGAGCATCCTTGTCTGTCCTTGTCCCCCCTGCCCCTGGACCCGGGTCCTTGAGCTGGACATGCAGCCCTGGGGGGACACTGTCCCTCCTGCACAGCCTGGGAACGTGGGCTGGATGAGACAGGGAGGGAAATAAAGGGATTTGTTCTCACCCGGGTCACTCCTGGCACTTTACAAGTCGTTAAACCCTTCTGCCCACTTTACCAACAGGGAAACTGAGGCAGCAGCTCCTGAGTTACCTTTCCAAGGTTTTTTCAGCTGCCAGAGCAGAACAACCAAGTTCCTGGGCCAGAGAAACCATTCCTTTCTGTCCGAGGCTGGTGGGACCCAACCCTTCCCAGCAAAGGTGACGACAGCAGCGTGAGGATGAAGGAGAAGGATCTGAAAGCTCCAGCTGAAGTTTCTGTATTTCCTGTATTTTCCAACAACCTTTGCCAAAGCACCACCCCAGGACCAGCACCTGGGTATCCGGATAAAGCACCTGGGAGCAGGATGTGGGTCCAGCAGAGCATTCCCTGGCTCCTGCCACTGGATTTTATCAAGCCCTGGTGTGGCTTGTGGCATTTGCTGCCTTTGTGAGCATCCCAGGAGACCCAGCACACCTGGCAGAGGTGCCTGGGCTGTGGCAGCTCCCTCCTGGAGGCACCACCCCGTCCTGATCCCTGTGCCAGAGGCGGGAAGCAGCTTGGACAGGAGCAATGGGAATGTGCAAAACTGGGAACTCAACACGGAACATCAAAGGGGCAGAGGGAGGGGAGGGGGCCCAGCTGTGCCTGGGAGCACCCGAGAGCAGCTGGGGGGAAGGGGGAGGAACAGGAGGAGACACGAGAGGGGAATTCAGCAGCTTGGAGGCATTTTCTGGAGCAGGATGCCTGGGCAGGCCCCTGGAGGAGCTCTGGGAAGCAGCTGCAGAGCAGGGGGAGCTCAGCAGCCACCCCTGAGAGCAGGGGCTGCCCCTGGGGGCCAGGCAGGGAGCTGGGACTCGGGTCCCGTGGTCACACTGCTCCGTGTGGGATGATGCCTTAGGATTTCAGCTTTTCTATTTCCCATGTATTTGTAACCCTGCAGTTCTTCAGTGCAGAACTCCCAACCCCACACCCAGTGGGAGCTGCTGCTGCTGCCCCATTTTGGGCAGACACAGCAATTCCTCTCCAGGCCTGGCAGTCAAGGACCCCTCACTGCCTCAGGCCCCAGAGATGGAAACAAAAGTGAGCTGGGGGAGCAAACTGGGGGTAAATGACTTCATTAGCTGAGGCTGTAATTGGGAGATTAACCCCCAATATGCAGATGGACCAAACTTATAAAAGTGTTCAAATCTGTGACCCGTGGTCCATTTTGGGGGGCTTCATCTGCCCCAAATGTCCCTGAGGGCCCTTCCATAAATAGAACTGCTTTTAATTCCCTTAATCTTGCCCAGCCTGTTTTTAGGTAGCCCAATAAGGCATCAGGGATGAATCCCTGCTGGCTCTCCTCACTGGTCACTTCCCAAAGGCCTTCCCATGGGGATTCCTGCCCTTGAGAGTCCCATGGAAGAGGAACAGGGGGAGGGACAGTGAAGGAAGCAGAGAGGGGGGACCCTACACTGGTACCCACGTCCTGACTGCCACTGCTCCACCAGCTGGCTGGGCCACCTGAGCCCTGGCACAGTCCCCACACCCTCCCTGGGGACAATTTCCAGGCAGGATTTGCCCTTGGCAGCCAGGTCACCATGCCAGCCTCCAGAGGAAAGGAGACTGGAATCACTGCCCAGCATCTCTTGGGAGCTGGAGTGTCCCTGGTGGCCCGGGAGGTGCCCTGGTGGCCTGGGCAGCTCCTTGTCCTTGTTCAGGTGGCTCCAGTGACAGCAGTGTCCCCATGACAGCAGCCCTGAGCACAGCAAGGGTGAGTCTGGAGCACAGCAAGATCCCCTGAAACAGCACCACGTGCCTCGGAATTCCTGGAGATGGGAGAAGAGCGACTCCCTCGGGATGAGTGGGACCTCTGAGCTGGCCCAGGGAACGTTGCTAAACACAATTATGGAATCCCAGAATATTCTGAGTTTGGAGAGACCCTCAGGGATCATCAGCCCAGCCCTGGCCCTGCACAGACACCCCAACAACCCCACCCTGAGCACCCCTGGCAGCGCTGTCCAAACGCTCCTGGAGCTCTGGCAGCCTCGGGGCCGGGACCATTCCCTGGGGAGCCTGGGCAGTGCCAGCACCCTCGGGGGGAAGAACCTTTCCCTGAGCTCCATGCCAAGCCCTGGCACAGCTCCAGCCCTTCCTGGGCTCCTGTCCCTGTCCCAGAGGGGTGAAAGCCCCAGCCAGGCACCATCCTGCAGATTCTGCTCCCCTCCCTTCACTTGGGGTCTGCCGCGGTTCCTCCTCTGCAGGTTTAACAGAGCTATTAAAATAGAATATATTCAGCTGCCTGCTGCCTCCGAGGATGTTTTGTTCCTCCTGCCTGCCCTCTCCCGTGGAGGAATTAAGCCTCAGTACAATTTCTGACGAGCAATCTCCTGTTTTCCGCAAGCTCCTGCTCCTCCCATCGCTCTCCTGAACTCCCGAACCGGCCAAGAGCGAAAGGAAGAACAAAGCAAAGCAAACAAACAATTAAAGGCGCATCCCAGGAGGTACCTGCGGGACCGCTGGAAAGCAGCCCCGCACTCAGCCCGACCTCACCCGCCCGTGTCCGGCTCCTTCCCTTCCCCCATGCCCGCAGGACCGGTGCCCCCCTCCTCCACGCTTGTGGGGCGCTCCCTGCCTGCAGGGTGGGGGGCTCCGTGCCCGGGGTAATTCCCAAAGAAATGTGGAGTGAGGCCCCCCCGGACGCACCCACGCTCTTGGGAAGCCCGAGGGGATGAGCTGAGCAGGGGAAGGGGCTCAGCAGAGGGCCGCGGTGCTGATGGGCTCCCCAGGTGCCCAGAGCCGAGCCGAGGAGCAGATGCCCTGCCGGCTGGAGATGAGGCTGCCAGCAAACGGGGCTCCTGGGGGGCTGCTGCTGCCAGCGGGGGGGAGGGACTGACACCCCCCACGCCTGAGGCCTCCGGGCACTGCTGGAAGGGCTCAGGAGGTGAGGAGCAGCCCTCAGTGCCACCCCAATGCCTGGTGGCACGGGGGGGACACGGGGCCTGGGAGCAGAGCACCAGTGGCAAGGGCAGGGCAGGAGGGGTCGGATCTGCCGTGGGGGAGGTGGAGGGGCAAGGGACATCCCCACCTCCCCCGGGATGTGCCTCTGACACCCAAATGCCACCCAGGATCACAAAAGCCCCCAGGCATGTGAGGATGAAGGTCTGAAATCATGGAGTCACAGAGGGGGTTGGGTGGGAAGGGACCTCAAAGCCCACCCAGTGCCACCCCTGCCATGGCAGGGACACCTTCCACTGTCCCAGGCTGCTCCAGCCCCAGTGTCCAGCCTGGCCTTGGGCACTGCCAGGGATCCAGGGGCAGCCCCAGCTGCTCTGGGCACCCTGTGCCAGGGCCTGCCCACCCTGCCAGGGAACAATTCCTGCCCAATATCCCATCCCGCCCTGCCCTCTGGCAGTGGGAGCCATTCCCTGGGTCCTGTCCCTTCAGCCCTTGCTAAAATTCTCTTTCTTTCCAGCCCCCTTTAGGTACTGGACACAAACCAGCTCTCCCCAGTTCTGAGAGAGCCCAGACTTGTGCAAAGAAGTTCCTTGACCTTCCCCACTCCATGGTCCCCCCCTGGGCCACCCCAGGGGACAACAGTGACACCCTCTGACACGGAATAGACAAAATAAAAGTGCTCTTCGTGACCACTGCCCACAGCCAACGTGGGAAGAGGAGATGAAGCTCCCAGGTTCCTTCAAAGCACAGCACTGTCAGCACTCCCAGCCCCCACGAGGGCAGAGGTTTCATCACTCATTTCATGGCAGAGGAAGCTGAAGCAGAGAGAGAGAGAGGAAGGGGCTCTTTCTGAAAGCCAAAAATCCATATCAGGGTCAGATGACACCTCAAGGTGATGTTCAGCTGGCCAGCCCAGCCCTGGGCCATGCCTGGGGACGAGAGAGGTCTGAGCCAGGGCAGCTCCAGCCTCAGGGTTGTCTTCCACCTTTGCATCCATCGGGATCTTGGGGTGACTTCACAGCCTCCCAGTTTTATTATGTGTTTATTGATCCATCCCCTGCAGCCTCAGCACAGCTGCTCCAGCTGCAGGAGCCCCACTGGGAGCTGGGCTTGTTTCCCCAGCTGGGGAGGATTTCCCAGTCCAGTTCATTAACTCCACGAAGCAGACAAGCTGCTCACCCTCGTTATTAAGAGATTTCTGCCACAGAGCCTCCTCCTGGCCCCTCTCCTCACCAGACCCTTCTGCAGGACCCAGGGCTGACCTCGGGGAGAGGGAGAAGAATCCACTGGATCCCATCCCTTCTGCTGCTCAGGAAGCTGTCCCTGCCTGCTCTGCCTCCTCCCCATCGGGCACCAGACACTCCCTTCTCCTGTCCCCCCTGCTCTGCTCCCTCAGCAGCCGAGGAACCAGCCTGGAGGGAGGAGCAGCTCCAGAGCTGCTGGGGCTGCTTCTGGCAGAGCAGTGAGGGTGCACAGGGGGAGGTGACCCAGCATGGGGGCACAGCAGGAGGGAACTGTCACCGTCACCTGAGCACATCCCAGGCGCACAGAGAGGGCAACCTGTGGGAGCAGAGCTGTGGAATCCCTGCCCAAACGCCCCCGGACCCCTCGGAGCTGGAGCCCGCCCCGTGCAGAGCGTGGGGAGGGCCCTCCGGAGCAGCCCCGGCGGCAGGCTCACCTCCCCGGTAGGTTTTCCAGGTGTAGTACTTCCCTCGGAAGGGCACGCTGTCGAACTCGGCGCACTGCAGCTCTCGGAAGTCCTGCGAGCCCGGCGGGCAGTCCTGCGGTCACACAGCCACGGGTCAGCGCGCGGCTGCCACGAGGGCAGGGGCCGCTCCTGGCGCTGCCACCAGCCCGCGGGGACAGGGCCACCAGACCTTGGGGACAGGGCCGCCAACCCTCGGGGACAGGGCCACCGACCCTGACAACGGGGCACTGCCACCAAACCTTGT
>VZSE01003291.1:295-11874 GCA_013398275.1 Promerops cafer | reverse complement strand
CCTGAGGAGCCTCAACACCTCCAATCATCCTGAATCCAGGACAGAGATGCAGGCAGTATCCTACCAGCACCCTCCGTGCCACAAAACACGGCACAAATGCAGAAATGCAAGAGAAAACTGAAAATACAGGAATCTTCTGGCTCTGCCTGAGGTTCGGGTCGGTATGGAGCAAACTAAGGTGGAATTGTGGAATCATTGTGTTTGGAAAAGCCCTCTGAGATCATTGATTCCAATCATCCAGCACTGCCAAGGCCACCACTGCTCCATGTCCCCAGGTGTCACATCTGCTGTTAAATCCCCTCAGGAATGGGGACTCCGCCTCTGCCAGGGCTGGACAACTCTTTCCATGAAGGATTTTCCCTAAATCCAACCTAAGCTTCCCCTGGCACAACTTGAGACCGTTCCCTCTTGTCCTCATGGAATCAATTTATCCCATGGAGTTATCCCGTGTTTTCCTCTTTCTCCCAGGTGTAGTTAAAAATGGAAATTCGCTTTAAAACCTCTTGGGAGGGGAGGTTATAAAATTTCCCCCCAGTCTCACATTGTTTTATTCCACAATTTGCATTTTGGAAAGGAAAGAGCAGCTTTTCCACAAGGGTCCCGAGTGGAAATACATCCCAGTTTGTTGTCCTCCATCAGGGCAAAACTCTCACTCCATGCCAGGTGCCTGAAATCAAGAGGCTCCGGGTTTGAAGGAAGGAGAATATTGGCGAAAAACCATTCCTGAATTTGTTCTAGGCTTGAAAAGCCTTGATTTAATTAATCTCCCTTCATCAGGAGCACAAAGCCAGCGTCTAATTGCGAGCTCTGAAGCATCAGTGGTCCGAGTGGTTGAGGAGTGGTTACGGATGAAAGGGAGGGAAACGAGGCAGTGATGGATGCGCGGTTTTTTGGGAGCTCTGTCTCATTGCCTCGTCTCGGGAAGTGGTTGGAAATCGTCTGCGAAGTCGTAAAAGAAAATTAAAAGACATAAAACTTTGTTAAAGTAACGGGGAAAGGCCTGTGTGGAACGGGAGGAGTGGTGAGGAGCTGGGAAGTGGGGAGTGAAACACCTTGGAAAGATGTTTATAACCTCTGGGAAAACAGGAATGGAATCTTGGAATGGTTTGGGTGGGAAGAGACCTTAAATCTATCCCATCCCACCCCTGCCATGGGCAGGGACCCCTCCTACTGACCCAGATTATCCCAACCTGGTCTTGGACACTTCCAGGGGATCCAGGGGCAGCCACAGCTGCTCTGGGAATTCCATCCCAGCCCCTCCCCACCCTCCCAGCCAGGAATTCCTTCCCAATATCCCATCCATCCCTGCCCTCTGGCAGTGGGAAGCCATTCCCTGTGTCCTGTCCCTCCAGGCTCTTGCAAACTGCCTGTCCCCAATTTCTCTCTGCACTGGCGGCTGCCAGAGCCTGGAAAATCCAGCATAACCTACTGCGAGCTGGGATTGTCCAGCCTGGAGAAGGGAAGGCTCCAGGGAGAGCTCAGAGCCCCTTCCAGGGCCTAAAGGGGCTCCAGGAGAGCTGGAGAGGGACTGAGGACAAGGATGGAGGGACAGGACACGGGGAATGGCTTCCCACTGCCAGAGGGCAGGGATGGATGGGATATTGGGAAGGAATTCCTGGCTGTGAGGGCGGGGAGGGGCTGGGATGGAATTCCCAGAGCAGCTGTGGCTGCCCCTGGATCCCTGGAAGTGTCCAAGGCCAGGCTGGAGCCGCCTGGGCCAGTGGGAGGTGTCCCTGCCCATGGCAGGGGTGGCACTGGATGGGATTTAAGGTCCATTCCCAACATTCCTGCCATTCCAGTTCTTTGGAGCTCCAGTTCTTTGGCGCTCCATCCCCACGATGGCACCACAGGGAATAGGGCCCACAGCTCCTCGTTATCCAAGGAAAAGGCAAGAAATCCGCTGAGGAAGCAGCAAAACAATAACAAGACAGGTTATCTAAACTCTGCCTCCCTGAGCAGGATCGCACCTCGGGAGAGGAATTATTTAGTTTGAAATCCCCACTTTTCTATAAATGAAGACTTTCAAAAAGAAAACCTCGCCGGCAAATCTGCATTGAAGACCTAATTCAGGCGCATTGCAGCTCCTTATCCCATGAAGCTGTGACTGAGAAAGGGGGAAGATAATGGCAGCTTTTGTCCTGGATATCTGAGGAGACTTCGGGAAGCCAAGACTTTAATGTGAGTTGTGTTAAAGGATTTTCTGCAGAATTCTCTGTCTGAGGGAGAAGAAAAACTAGGCCTGCAGCCCTCAGGAGCTCTCATTTTGAGTTTGTTAAACCTTTAAAAAGTTTTACCTTTATTTATCTTGGGGATTTTATTTTCCCCTCCCTCTGGACACAATCGCTGTCAGAGAATCCTGTTAGGGAGATGGCAAAGCTGATGATTGATAAACCCCTACAGAGGAGGAGCTCAGCAGCTTTTCTGCATGGAAATCCTCCTCCTGCAAGCAGGATTCAACCCCAGCCACGTGAGAAAATTCAGGGAAAAAATGGGATTTGGTGTGATTGGCTGAAAAAGCGAGATCCCTGTGGCTGGAAGCGCAGGAGATGTCAGGGCTGAATTAGCACCGCACTCTTTCCATAATTTCCTTGTGACAGCCCTGGCTCTGGTGGCATCTCCAGCACTCCCTGGTCTCCAGCATTCCCTGCTCCAGCCGAGAAGCTCTAAACCAGCAGATGTGAGCAGTAAATCCTGGTTTTCTCTTCTGGGAACCGGGGCAGATGCAAAAGAGGCTTTGCCAAACTCTGTCCTGGAGCTGGGAGCAAACTTTTGTCTCCTGCAGCAGGAGCTGAAGCCGGCTCTGAACTTCCTGATTAGTCTGATCCCTGATTAGGCTGCAGATAGGCCCTGATTAAAGTGCTCTTGGCTATTTCGGAGCTCCAGATAAATATTCATGAGTGGAGGAGAGGAGAAAAGAGTAAACAGAAAACAAAGTGGAGCCTGGCAGCTCTTGCCTGGAGATCCAGGGGGAGGATCCAGGTCTGGGGTGGTTGAGGTTGTGGAATCATGGAATGGGTTGGGTTGGAGGGACCTTAAAGCTCATCCTTGTCCCCACAGGCAGGGGCATTTTCCCCTATCCCAGGGTGCTCCAGCCTGGCCTGGGACATTTCAGGGATCCAGGGGCAGCCACAGCTGCTCTGGGAATTCCAGCCCAGCCCCTCCCCACCCTCACAGGGAGGAATTTCTTCCCAAAATCCCATTCGACCCAGCCCTCTGGCAGTGGGAAGCTGTTCTCTGTGTCCTGTCCCTCCACCCTTGTTCCCAGTCCCTCTTCAGTTCTTCTGGAGCCCCTCTTCTGAGATCTTGAAGATTTTAAATCTACCCAGGGAATGGTTTGGGTTGAAAGGACCTTAAGTGCCATCCAGTGCCACCCCTGCCATGGGCAGGGACACCTCCCACTGGCCCAGGATGCTCCAATCCCCGTCCAGCCTGGCCTTGGACACTTTCAGGGATCCAGGGGCAGCCACAGCTGCTCTGGGAATTCCAGCCCACACCCTCCCCACCCTCACAGGGAGGAATTCCTTCCCAATATCCCATCCAACCCTGCTCTCTGGCAGTGGGAAGCTGTTCCCCCTTGTAGGACTGCAGCTGGGGTGTGCCCCATGGGAAGGCTGAGGCCCCCAAGGGCTCCTGGCTGGAGTCAGCGGAGCCTCACCTGGACCAGAGGGACAGAGGGGCCACCAAGGGGCTTTGGGAGCTCAGGCCCAGCTCTCCGTTGGCCCAGAACATGGAATCACTTGCACCTTGGGCACCTCCCAGAGCACGGAGGGTCCAGAGAGAGGTTCCCACCTTGGGAGCAATGCTTTGACATTTCAGGTTCTTCCTTTCGTCCATTTGGAGCAGAAAACAAAGCCCCTCTGATTTCCTTAAAAAGTCCACATTGTCACCTGTATTTTCCCAGTTCTTGGATATGCTTGAAAGGGATGCAGGTGGTACTCACAAATTAATTAACTAATTAATTCTGTTCAGGAATGCAAAACCTTGTGATTTAGGCCCTAAAATCCTCCTGCCATGAAGAAATGGGGATGAGGCTGATTTGTCCCATTCTGGCTGAGTTTCTCCATCCCCACTTTCCTTTCCAACACCAGATCCCAAACAAGGCCCCAGATCTAGTCTGGGCTGGTGATTCCGGCTCCCCCCATCCTTCCAAGACTTTCCATTATTACCTAAATCCGATAAAAAAGGAAATGAAAAGCCAAAACCATCTGGCAGCTCCCACTGCAATGGAAAATAAATAAGGGCATAATCAAATTGAATCAATAACCTCACACTTCTCTACCCCTTTTCCTGCATTTTATCCCTTTTCCAGATGTTTCCACCTCGCCTCCTTTGCAGTTCTGTGCTACAGACAGCAGCAAATTCCCATCTTTTGATCTAAAAGCAGAAAAAACCCAGCCCAGCACTGACGATTTTTGTTTCAGGTCAGCTCGGAGGAGGCTGCAGGCACAAACCTCCTCCTCTCCTCTCCAGCAGCCGGGGAGCTCTTCCCAGTTGTTTCCTCCCGGGGCTTTTCATCCCGAATCCCTGTTTCTCACGGCGACCTTTGTTCTCCCCAGGTTTTTATTTTTATCTCTGCTTTCCCCCCGAGGCTTTGCTGAAGATGAAGAACTCATTCAGCTGAATAGTGAAAAGCCGGGTTTTCCACCCAAACCACACCACATTTGGTGGAATCTGACAGAAGAAAACAAAGAGAGGAGCCCCCACCTTGCTGCAAATTTTTTTATGGATAATAAAAATTGTCCTCAGGAAATGTGAGCCCTCTTTGGCTGCTCGGGAATGGGATTTTCTCTTGGAATTACAGGGTTCACCCCACAATAGTCAGGGATGGCCGTGACTGGAGGAATTGATTGTCACCTTTGAGGCTCCACCACACCCTAAAGAGGGGTTTGAGGTCCCCAAATGTCACCTTGGCACCTGACAGGGCCTGGCCACACGGAATTAATGCTCCTGGGAAACCTCCTCTGTGGCGTTCCCTGTCTGCCACTGCAGGCGCCTCCTCTCAGTGTTCACCCATCCCTTAAAAAACAAGGGAATTCTGAATTTGGGACAAACAATGCAGATTTTGACCTTTTCTAGCCCAGGTCTGGGAGTGGCAAGCACGGACAGAAAGTGAGGAAGTAGCTGGTGCGTGCCAGGGAAGATGTTCCTCGGAGCTCCTACAGCAGGCTGTGACAGCGGGTGCTGATGGGACGCCAGAGACGTGGATGTGTGACCATTTAGGGATCAAAATGCTAATTATCATGGTAATGAGATGTAGGGAATTAATTATTTTCATGGCTTCCTCTGGGATCAGCCCAGCCACAGTATTTGGGTGAGGGACTGACCTGATGGGAGGTGGGAGGTGCCCCATGGATGAGCTTGGAGGTCCCTTCCAACCCAAACCTTTCCACGGCTCTCAGCGCTCCCAAAATGGCAGAAATTTGCATTTTTGTGGATGAAGAATCCAGCCAGTGACCAGTAAAGGTCAGGAATGGGTGTCCATAGGACCTTCCAAGAGGGAAGGATGGATCCTGGGCCTGAGGCATCAGGAATCCAGCTCCTTATCAATGACCTGCTGAGTCCTGGCCCCTTTAATTCCACACCCTCATCAGGCTACCAAAAACCACCTCCCTCCCAGTGATAATTATGGATTTAAATGTTTTCTGTCAACTAAGAAATATTTTCTCTTCTCAATTATTTTGTTTTTTCTGGGAAAAAAACCCCAAACCCCAACTCATCCAACCCATCAATTTATTTGATAAGCTCCACAACACAGGGAATATTTTCCAACTTGTCCCTGGTGGTGAAGAGAATCCTCGTTTCTCCATTTAGGAAAAAAAAAACAAATGAGGAATAAAAAACATCAGCATCAACAGATGGACAAGGCAGCGGGAGGATTTGCAGGAGCCACCTGAAGTAAACGAAGCTGATGGAATTTGGCATTTCTATCACAACAGATCTGGAGCAAAAGCTCCCAAATTCAGCCTGACACACATTTAGGCCACCTTTCCTCAGGATTTTTTTGCTCTGCTGCTGCACCTGAACGACAAAACAACCTCAAAAATAAACAATGTCAGAGGCTTGACCCAACTGAGGCAAAGTCAACAGTTTATACACTAAAAAGAAATTCAAGATTGGGTATTGCACGGCCTGGTGGATGTGGTCCTGACACAATTTCCCATAAAAATAACAGCAAGACCAGGTATTGTGGGGTGCTGATGATGCCTGGAAGAGCCTGTTTGGGAGATTATCAACCCTTCAACTTCAAAGACTCCCTCGTCTGCAGACAAGTCCAAGCTCAAGGCTCCAATTCGTGTTTGATTAGGCCCTTTCAAAGCCTCTCTCCAGAATGAAAAGGGGAAAATATAACATTGTTCTCTTCAATTCCAGCAGAAAAGCTGTGAGATCAGGCTGTTTAAAACAAAAAAGGGGTGTTTTTTCCCATTTCCCCTCCATTCTGCAATGAAAAGCACCTTATTATAAATATAAGACGACCCAGCCGCCTCCTGATGATAATGACCCAGCCAATTTATCATAACAAAATGTCAGTGTCACCCGTGGAATAATCATGGCAAAATACCTCAAAAACAGGGGAAAAAAGGGAAAAGGAACACTCCCAATTCTGGTATAACTGGAGGAGTTGCTTGCGAGAAGGGTGAAAGTCAGAGGCTTAAGTGATTCAGACAAATATTGAGCTGGTTCATTTGCAATTTGATTTTAACCACAGGCACGATGAGGGAAAACAAGAGTGGGAGCGTCGGCGTCTCAATATTAATAAAATATAATTAGCAGGGAGATTTGCATAGGAGAAAGGAAAGTGCCTTAATTCCCCTTCCCTGCTCCTGCCAACCTGGCTCGTGCTGTCGGAGGTGATTTTCCAAGGGCTGGCATTTACAGAGGGTTGATTAGAGGGGGAGAATGCAAACAGGCAATTCACTGACAATGTTTCCCTCTGGTAGGTGCTTGTAGATCCCAGCTGGAATGTCCTGGAATCATGGAATGTGTTGGGTTGGATTGGGAGGGACCTGGAGGTCAGTCCAACAAGGGTAGGGACACTTTCCTCTAGACCAAGGCTCCGAGCCCCATCCAGCCTGGCCTTGGGCTCTTCCAGGGATGGGAATCGGCATGGAAGAAGACCAAATTCAATGGGAAGAAGACCAAATTCAAATGGAAGAAGATCGAATCCAGTGGGAAGAAGACCTGGATTCAATGGGAAGAAGACCTGAATTCAACGGGAAGAAGACAAAATTCAATGGGAAGAAGACCTGGATTCAAATGGAAGAAGACCAAATTCAATGGGAAGATGACCTGGATTCAGTGAGAAGAGAACCAAATGCAATGGGAAGAAGACCTTGATTCCAGTGGAAGAAGACCAAATTCAATGGGAAGATGACCTGGATTCAGTGAGAAGAGAACCAAATGCAATGGGAAGAAGACCTGGATTCAACTGGAAGAAGACCAAATTCAATGGGAAGATGCCCTGGATTCAACTGGAAGAAGACAGCCAGGAAGCTGGGAAAGATGGGGAAAACTGAACAACACAACTGCAGGAAAAAAGGAATTAATTTCTCATGGGAATTCTTATGGGAGATGGAGCACTGGAATAAAAATAAGGGGAAAAAAAACCGGTGCCCTCCCTGCTTCCTCAAGGGAAAAATTCACTTTTCCTGCTGCACTTCCTTCCACCCAGGGCACTGTGTCCCCTTGGAAACAGGGTTCAGTTTCCAGTTAAAACACCATTCCTAGAACAAAAGTGTTTCCTGGGCTTCCTGCAGCCATGGGAGGAGGGTTGGGAGAAGCTTTTGCCACACAACAGGCTGGGAAATAAAAGGAGCTGTTTTTTCCAAGGAAACTACCTGAGGAGAAGGGCTGGAAATCATCCTGAACACATCAGCACGAACTAAAAATCCCAACTTTTTGCAGGGAAAATGGTGGATGAGGGATTTGGGGAAGGGCATCTCAGGTGCTTTTAGACATCTGGGTTCCCACTCCTCTCTCAGACCCAATTCTTTATTTTTCACCTTCAAGGGCAAAAAAGAAGACAAAAAAATTTCCTTCTTCAGCCTCCACATGACGTCTTTTGTTCCAGTCTAAAGGCAGAAAATCTGGGAAAATCATTGCCTTGCTCTCCAACCGAGACTGGCAAAGTGACAGCTCGGAGAGAAAGCCACTTGCACGTTTTATTCATACAATATTTTAAAATTATCTAAGCTCGGCTTGAGTCTTGACATTGAATATAGCCCAGTCAAGGGAGAAATCCAGCTTTTTGGAACTGCTCCCAATAACTTCAGCTTTTGCTGCAGAGACCCAATAAAAAACACCAAATTTTTTATTTTTATGCCTAATCCAGAGCCCACATTCTCTTTCCAAGAGGAATGCTGAAGTGGTTTATGCAGCAAAACTGTTTGTGTGGATTAACAGGTATTTGACCTGGGACTAAAGAGCAAATTTGAGCCATTCAAATTAAAATTATGGCATTTTTTAGATGTTTTGACCTGGTGCAAAAAGGGTGACACCAATCTCGGTGATTATTTTGGATCCATTTCCACATTTTCTCTTCTCTGATCAAAAACGTGGATAAATTTTATCCCTGAAATAAAACTATTGCTCAGTGGATGGTCCTCGATGTTCTAAAATCCCTCTTCCACAGCTTTTATCACCTGAACTCTTTCTTATCAGCAGAACTGATCGGTGCTTAATCACGCTGGGCGCAAAGATGGATTTTTGTGCAGCTTTTTCAAATCTGTGAGCTTTTATATCCCATGCAAAGAGTGATTCCCTCCCATCTGATGCTTTGGAGCAGCAATGTTTTAACTGGAAAAGCTCGCCCATATCTGACGTTTTTCTTCACAGGATTTATAATTTTAAATATTTATTTAAAATTAAATATATTTAAAATAAAGTTTAGTTAGATATTACTCTCACTTTTCTCCTTCCCAGTGGGCTGCAGGTGGTGAATAAAGATCAGTTCTGCTTTGCCCCCCAAAAGGCGGAAAAGCCGATGGGATGAGGCCAGGGAAGTGTCACTGCTGGTTTTCCATGCACAGGAATTCCCACCCCACCAGGCCGAGGGGCTCCCACCCCCTTCCAGAGCACCACAATGGCTGCAAAACAAAGGGGAAGGTGCCAGGAGTGAGTTAACTTTGACATAATTTTTTGTCCTGGGTGTAAAATGGTTGGGACTGGGACAGGAAAAACAGCAGGTGAAGCTCTAGAGGGAATCCTGGAATGGTTTGGGTTGTAAGGGACCTTAAATCCCACCCAGTGCCACCCCTGCCATGGGCAGGGACACCTCCCACTGTCCCAGGGCGCTCCAGCCTGGCCCTGGACACTTCCAGAGATGGGACAGCCACACCCATGAACTCCTGGGTGCTGAGGGGCCAATGGAAAACCCTGCTGACATTCCAGAGAGGAAGAAGGTGCCTCTCTGGGGCTCCGTGCCGCGACGGCATCGATTTGGTTGATTTGTTTTCTAACCTCGTGTTTATCAATCTCCCCTGGTTTGTCAAAGGCACATTTCTCAAAGGCACACCACACAACTAATCCAGATAATTCCACCCCACAATTGCACCACACAATTCCACCTCAAAACTCCACTGCAAAATCCCACCACAAAATTCCACCTCAAAACTCCACCGCAAAGTTACGTCACACAATTCCACCTCAGAATTCCAAAAAAGAATTCCATCCCTCAATTCCGTCACACAATTCCACCTCAAAATTGCCCCACACAATTCCCCCACAGAAGTACACTTCAAAATTCCACCTCAGAATTCCATCAAACAATTCCACCTCAGAACTGCACCACAGAATTCCACCTCAAAATTTCCCCACATAATTCCCCCACGCAGTTCCACCTCACAATTCCACCTCACAATTGCACCACAGAATTCCACCACAGAATTCCACTTCAAAATTCCACCTCACCATTCCATCTCAGAATTCCACCACGATTTGCTCACTCAATTCCACCTCACAATTGCACCACACAATCCCACCACACAATTCTACCCCACAATTCCACCACACAATTCTACCTCAGAATTCCACCCCACAATTCCACCTCACAATCCCATCACGCAATCCCACCCTGTAATTCCACCACACAATTCCACCTCACAATCCCCCCCTTCTCCTCCTGTGGACATCAGGAGGAATTTCTTCCTGGAAAAGGGTTGTTAAACGTGGGAATGGGCTGCCCTTGGAGGTTTGGAGTACCCATCCCTGCAGGTGCCCAAGGGAGGCCTGGCCGTGGCACTCAGGGCTCTGGGCTGGGGACAAAGAGGGGATTGGGCACAGGTTGGACTAGGTGATCTTGGGGGGGCTTTTCCAGCCTTAGTGATTCCATGATTTGGCAGCATCACTCTCTCCTTGACCCTAGAAACGCATCAAGGATTTATTTCTATAATTTTATATGAATTGATATAACTTTTTATGCTTTTGAACGCCATGGCAGCACTTTGTGGTCCCTCCCCCACCAGCACGGCGCTAACAAAGGACAGATGTGACGTCATTAACTCTGGGCACTGCTTCCCATTTAATTAGCTCCACTATGCTTAATTTATTAGAGATGCACCACTGGAGACCTGATGGCTGATCCTGTTTGGAGTGGGCTTAAAGTTCCAAGGCCAGGCTGGATGGGGCCTGGAGCACCCTGGGACAGTGGAAGGTGTCCCTGCCCATGGCAGGGGTGGCACCAGATGCCATTTAAGGCCCTTCCAGCCCAAACCATTCCTTTTGTGACTCCCTAGCAGCCGGCAGTGATGGCACGGCACCTCCCTTCCCACCACAGCAGCCTTTCCCTGAGGAATGAGGCAGCAGGGATGATGGATGGACGTCTGCAGCTCCACCAAGAGCCCGAGATGATGGATGGGCCTGAAGAGAAAGATGCGATCCCTTGATTAAAACAGAAATTAATTAATGGGCTGGGAGATGCAGATGATGGCTCAGAGCTGGGATGGATGGAGAGCCGGGAAACGCTGGCTCAGCAGGAGAGGGGAAAAGGAAATAAAAAACTTGGATGTCACCTGGATCAGACATCAGCAGAAGACCGGAGTCAGCGGCACTTTTTCCAGACACCCTGAGGGATCTGCTCTGCTCACACAGAAACACTGAACAAGGACTCTTCAAGGAGGCCCAGCTTTCTCCAGGATACCAGAATTTAGGGAATGTTGGGTGAGGAGTCAGGAAGGGCAGTGGAGAGCTCAGGGTGTCTCAGGGAGTGGATGAGTTCGCTAAGCCTGAAAAGCTTCCTTTCCTTCACACATTTGAGTAGAAACCAGAGTTAAAAAGAAATTCTGCCCATTCAGCTGCAATTAAGTAATTGCTCCTGCTCTCTGAGAAGCCAGGGAATAAATCCTGGCACACAGGATGGACTTTCTGCCATCTTTCCCCTATCCTGCCCTAACTTACCCCAAAATATCAGCTGGAACTTCATTCTGGGCCTTTCTACATCAGATCAGAACAATGCAGGGCCACCAAGCTCTTTTTGCCATTGGCATGTGGGAGGAGGAGATCGGGGTCAGGGTTAGGGTCAGGGTCAGGGTCAGGATTAGGGTCAGGGTCAGGGTTAGGGTTAGGGTTAGGGTTAGGGTTAGGGT
>VZSE01003289.1:196-17426 GCA_013398275.1 Promerops cafer | reverse complement strand
TAATATAATATAATATAATATACTCCAAATGTGGTGGGCATAAGAATTAATTCTTAATAATAATTAGTGATTAATGGGGGGATTAGGAGGGAATTATTTGGAGGTGGTAAAGAGGGATGAAGATGGGAATTCAGGGATTCCGGGGACATCATTCCAAGGAAACCTTTGGAAGTTAAAATAAACAAACTGGATTCAACTGGGAAAATGGAGTGAAGTGGGAAAAACTGGGAAAAAACGGGAAAAAAAAGGAAAAAATTGGAAAATTTGGGGAAAAAAATTGAAAAAAAAATTAAAAATTGGAAAAAAATGGAAAAAACTGAAAAATAGGGAAGGAACTGGGAAAAAATGGAAAAAAACTGGGAAAAATTGGAAAAAACTGGAAAAACTGGAAAAAAGATTAAATGGAATAAAAAGGGTAAAACTGGATAAAACTGGAAAAAAACTGGAAAAAATCTGGAAAAAACCTGGAAAAAAACTGGAAAAAAATGGATTAAACTGGAAAAACTGGGAAAAATGGATTAATCTGGAAAAAAAACAGAAAGAACTGGAAAAAATGGAATAAAAGGGATAAAACTGGGAAAAACTGGAAAAAATGAAAAAATGGATTAAACTGGACTAAATTGAACTGGAAAAAATGGATTAAACNAAAATGGAATAAAAGGGATAAAATTGGGAAAAACTGGAAAAAAATGGAAAAATGGATTAAACTGGACTAAATTGAACTGGAAAAAATGGATTAAACTGGATTAAATTGGAAAAAAAAATTGGAAAAACCTGGGAAAATGTGGAAAAAATTGAGAAAATTTTGGAAAATCTGGGAAAAACTGGATAAAATGGAATAAAAGGGATAAAACTGGAGGAAAAACTGGATAAAACTGGAGGGAAAACTGGAAAAAAAACTGGGAAAATAGAAAAAAGGAATAAAACTGGGAAAAATCTGGGAAAAACTGGAAGAAATGGAATAAATGGGATAGAACTGGGAAAAACTGGAAAGAACTGGAAAAACACAGGGAAAAAACTGGAAAAAAAAGGAAAATGGATTGAACTGGACTAAATTGAATTGGAAAAAATAGATTAAACTGGATTAAACTGGAAAAAAAAAGGAAAAATTTGGAAAAAATTGGAAAAACCTGGAAAAAAATTTAAAAAAAATGGAAAAATTTGGAAAACACTGGAAAAATTTGGAAAGAACTGGGAAAACTGGATAAAATGGAATAAAAGGGATAAAACTGGAAAAAACCTGGTAAAATTTGGAAAAAAACTGGAAAAATTGGGAAAAAATTGGAAAAAATTTGAAAAAGCCTGGAAAAATTAGGAAAAAAGGATTAAAACTGGATAAAACTGGGGGAAAAAAGTGGAAAAAATCTGGAAAAATCTGGAATAAAAGGGATAAAACTGGGAAAAGCTGGAAAAAAATGGAAAAATGGATTAAACTGGACTAAATTGAACTGGGATAAAATGGATTAAACTGGGAAAAAATGGAAAAAATTGGAAAAAACTGGAAAAATTTGAAAAAACCTGGAAAAATTTGGAAAAAATGGAAAAAAGTGGGGAAAAGTGGAAAAATTTATTAAACTGGACTAAATTGAACTGGAAAAAAATGGATTAAACTGGATTAAACTGGAAAAAAAATTGATTAAACTGGAAAAAATGGAAAAAAATGGAAAAAAATTGGATTAAACTGGATAAAAATCTGTGGCATTTAAGGTCCCTCCAACCCAAACCTGCTTGGAATTCCACGGAATTTGGGACAAAATCCCATCAAAACCTCCTAAAATTTTATAATAAAAATGTGACCTCGTTGAGAGGGGTTGGAAGGGGCAAATCAGGGAAAAGAAGGGGTTAAAATTAATAATTAATTAGTGAGTAATTAAGGGAAAGAATGAGAAGCACAAGGTACCTGTTGGAGGAATGAGCCTCAGGATTCCACTCGGGATATCTGTGGATGACAAGGGAAAAACGTCACTGGAAAAGCCAAAATTCCCATAAAATGGGATTTTTTGGGATAAATATTCCCATGTGGGGCTCCCAAAGAACCAAATGTTGATTTGGGATTGTCCAAGGTGGGGTTGGATGGGAATTGGAGAAATCTGGGATAGGGGGAATTGTCCTGGGATGGGATTGAAGGTTCATCCCAAATCCCTGTGGGATTTTGGAGCATCTCAGCTCTGGGAATGTTCACCCAGAGAAGGGAAAAATCCCGGGAAAATCTGAGATTCCAGAGGCGAGCTGTGGTTTTGGGATTGGATCCCACGGAGTGTTTGAAATCCCAAAGTTTTTCTTGGGATGTGGGGAGAATCCAGGGACAGTGACAGCACAGGGAACGCTGGGGCTGCCCCAAACCCTTGAGATGTCCAAGGCCAGGCTGGACAGGAGCAGCCTGGGATGGGGCAAGGTGTCCCTAAACATGGATGGGGTGGAGTGGGATGGGATTTAAGGTCACTCCCAACCCAAACCATTCCAGGATTCTGCTCTGGAGCCAGGCTGGGAATGGTGGGAATGTTCTCCTGGAGAAGGGAAAATCCAGGGGAACCTCAGAGTCCCTCAAGGGGCTCCAGGAGAGCTGGAGAGGAACTGGGGACAAGGCCTGGAGGGACAGGAGCCAGGGAATGGCTCCCACTGGGCAAGGGGAGATTGGGCTGGGATCTTGGCAAGGAATTCCTGGCTGGGCTGGAATTCCCAGATTTTCTGTGGCTGCCCCTGGATCCCTGGCAGTGCCCAAGGTTGGGTTGGACACTGGGGCTTGGAGCCACCTGGGACAGTGGGAGGTGTCCCTAAACATGGATGGGGTTGGAACTGTTGGGATTNTGGGGCTTGGAGCCACCTGGGACAGTGGGAGGTGTCCCTAAACATGGATGGGGTTGGAATTGTTGGGATTTAAGGTCCCTCCCCAGAATTCCATGATCCCTGTTGGATCCCCAGCAGATCCCAAGTGGATCCCAGCAGATCCTGAGCAGATCCCCAGTTGATCTCCAGCAGATCGCAAGTGGATCCCATGTGGATCTCCAGCAGATCCCCAGTGGGTCTCCAGCAGATCCCAAGTGGGTCCCCACCGTATCCCAAGTGGGTCCCCAGTGGATCTCCAGCAGGTCCCAAGTGGGTCCCCAGCAGATCCCCAGTGGGTCCCCAGCAGATCCCTAGTGGATCTACAGTAGATCCCCAGTGGAACTCCATCGGATCCCCAGCGGATCCCCAGTGGATCCCCAGCGGATCCCTTACTGTTGGCGCAGCCTGCGGCAGCTCTCGAGGTGGGCGGGGTTGTTCTGGTGCAGGATCCAATCCTGGGGGGAAAAGAACACCAGGAAAAGTTGGATCAGCGTGGGAAAGCGCGGGATCGACCCAATCCCTCCGGAGCCGTTGGCGTTTTCACTTTCCAGCCCATTTTTACCTCGGGAAAAGTCAAATTTCCACGGAAGTCAAATTTCCATGGAATTCAGGCAGGAGATTAAAAGCTGGTGATCACTGCTCCAGAACAAAAGCCTCAATTCAATCAATTAATCAACTCAATTAATTCAATCAATTCATTCAATTAATTCATCAATTAACCCCACGCCGGGGATGGCAGCACCACGTGGATCACCAGAGGCTGCTCCAAAAAAATTGGAATTAAAGGGAATAAATCCATGATTTGCTGTCACATCCATGAGCAATTCCAGCTCCCTCAAGATGTGGCATCTCCACATCCAACCTCATTCCCAGCCCCGGAATTTCCGTGCCTGGAGCTCCGGGAATGCTCAGCTCTCATCATGTCACAGCTCAAAGGTCATTCCAGAGCCTCGGGATGTTTTTCACGCTCGTTTATCATTTTAAAAATTAGCTAAAAATTGGATTTTATTCCATGTAAAAATCCCCTAAGCTTGGGTTTAACTGGGAGCTGGGAAAAAAAGGAGGAAGTTTTCCGTGGTGAAGGGATATTCCTTGGAAAACTCTGGAATTCTTCAAGGTGGAACATCACCGATGATCACTATGAAATATCCTTGGGAAAAAAAAATCAACTTCCAGCTGCTCTTACAGCATAAAATCCAATCAAATATGGAATAATTAAAATCATGGATCTGAAGAGTCAAGATGATGGAATAATTCTCAGGAAGATAAAGCAGGAATTTCAGCATTCCAAGCAGCTTTTCCCTAATTCCAGGCCATCCCTAAGCAATCCCATTCCCAAGGATCCAGAATTTTCCAGGCTTCAATTTAACCAGGATAAACCAAAGCTGTTCCTCAAGGAAAACTTGATGGGAACAAAAAGGGAATTTGGCTCCCAGAATTCCAATTCCGCGCTGCCAGAGNTGGAATAATTCTCAGGAAGATAAAGCAGGAATTTCAGCATTCCAAGCAGCTTTTCCCTAATTCCAGGCCATCCCTAAGCAATCCCATTCCCAAGGATCCAGAATTTTCCAGGCTTCAATTTAACCAGGATAAACCAAAGCTGTTCCTCAAGGAAAACTTGATGGGAACAAAAAGGGAATTTGGCTCCCAGAATTCCAATTCCATGGTGCCAAGGAGGGGTTTTGGCTCCCAGAATTCCAATTCCATGGTGCCAAGGAGGGGTTTTGGCTCCCAGAATTCCAATTCCGCGCTGCCAGAGGGAATTTGGCTCCCAGAATTCCAATTCCATGGTGCCAAGGAAGGGTTTTGGCTCCCAAATCCCTCCAGCTGCTGATCCAACACTTTTGGGAATCTCTTTCTCCTCGCCAGGTCTTCACCAGCCAAATCCCTCTGGATTTATGGATTTTCCTCCTTTTTGCCTCATTCCTGGTCCTTCCCACTCTTCAGGAATATTCCACTGTCCACGGAATCCAAATCCCTCTGGATTTATGGATTTTCCACCTTTTTGCCTCATTCCTGGTCCTTCCCACTCTTCGGGAATATTCCACTGTCCACAGAATCCAAAACTCTCTGGATTTATGGATTTTCCACCTTTTTGCCTCATTCCTGGTCCTTCCCACTCTTCGGGAATATTCCACTGTCCACAGAATCCAAAACTCTCTGGATTTATGGATTTTCCACCTTTTTGCCTCATTCCTGGTCCTTCCCACTCTTCAGGAATATTCCACTGCCCATGGAATCATCACGGAATGGTTGGGTTGGAAGGGAACCTCAAGATGATCCCATTATCCCAGGCTGCTCCAAGCCCCATCCAACCCGGCCTTGGACATTCCAGGGGTGGAACAGCCACGATTCTTCAGGGATCCAAAAAAATCCTTCCCCTAAAAGTACAGGATCCCTTCCCATCGAATCCTGGAGAGAGGAAAAATTCCATTCAAATTCCTCCATTCCCACCTTCCCTAATTCCATCCCAACCTCCTCTCGCTCACGGATCACCACCAAGAAATCCTGGAAGCAGAAGGTGACGGAGAAAAGTGTCCCAATAAAGGAATTCCAAGTGCAAATCTTCACGGAAAACAGAGAATCCCAAGGATTTCACCGATTCGAGGTCCAAGGAGGCGTCGCCGTCAATTTTCAACGGATTTAGGAAACAAAACCAGATAAAAATAAGGATAAATCCCATCCCTCGTGCTGGGAATGTTTCAAACCCACTTAATTCCAGATGCGATGGGATTGAGGATGAAGGAATCGTTGTTATTCCAAGAAATCCGCTCCATCCGGAGCGTGAGGTGTTTGGAGAGGGAGAAATCCCACAAATCCCGCTTTGTTCTTCCAACGGGACGCGATTCCGAGCGGAAAACGAAGCTGCTCCGTGAAAAATCCATAAAATCCTTCGAGATTTTGAGGGTTTGGGAAATTAGAATTAAAAGGGAACAGCAGTGGGGTCAGACTCCGCCTATCCCAGAGCGGAATTGGGAATTTTGCCCTAAAAAACCATCCAGGACACCAAGATTTTTGGGAATAC
Source organism: Promerops cafer (assembly GCA_013398275.1). Taxonomy (NCBI): domain Eukaryota; kingdom Metazoa; phylum Chordata; class Aves; order Passeriformes; family Nectariniidae; genus Promerops; species Promerops cafer. The sequence continues at coordinate 11,575 of VZSE01003289.1, read as the reverse complement.
CGGGCCCAAGCATCGATTTTTTGCCTCAAATTCTGATTTTAATGCCCAAAAATCCACCTTGGTGTGGCTGCACCTCCTCACAGCCAACCCTGAGGATCCAACAAGAACATTCCTGGAATTCCTGAGGCTGGAAAATCCCTCAAGGTCAGAGTCAAACCTCTCACCACGTCCCTTCCTGCCTGAGATAAAAATGAGGCCAAATCTGTCAAATTCTAGTGATGCCCCAACCCCACCTTCCATGGATATCTCCACAATTTTTTCCACAAATTCCCAATATTTTGGACCTGCCCACTTCGAAGTTGAAAATGATCCATTTTCCATAAAAAACTCTGGATGCAGGTGGGAAATACCAAAACTTGTGGCTTCTGAACCAAAACAAACCCTTAAAGTGTATCGAAACCCTTTAAAATGACATCCAAGAGGGTTTTTTTCCAGGGAACGTTCAGCTCCCGGAGTCTTGGCACGGCCAAGTTGGAGGGATGATGTTTGGATGAACATCCCACATCCAGGTGGGAATCTCTGGGGTTTCATCTTCCAGTGGCTGGAATTCTCTTCCCATGGGCAACGGGGCGTGGTCGGATCCGAAATGAGTCAATCCAAGAGTGGATTAAAAGGATCCATGGGAAAGGGGAGCTCAGCACCAACAGCCCCGACTCGGAATCCATCGCTGGAATTTTGTTTTCAGGGTCTTCAAGTGTAGGACAGAGAAGGTTTTCCTTGTTGGGCACCTTCATCTTCATCTGACGTCAGTTCCTGATATCCAGGAATCATGGAACGGTTTGGGTTGGAAAAGAGCTTAAATCCCATCCCATTCCCACCCCTGCCATGGCAGGGACACCTTCCCTGATCCCAGGTGGATCCAAATCCATCCAACCTGGCCTTGGACACTGCCAGGGATCCAGGGAAATCTGGGAATTCCATTCCAGCCCCTCGCCACCCTCCCAGCCAGCAATTCCTTCCCAAGATCCCAGCCCAATCTCCCCTTGCCCAGTGGGAGCCATTCCCTGGCTCCTGTCCCTCCAGGCCTTGTCCCCAGTCCCTCTCCAGCTCTCCTGGAGCCCCTTGAAGGACTCTGAGCATTCCCTGGAATTCCCCCTTCTCCAGGGGAACATTCCCAGCTCTCCCAGCCGGGCTCCAGAGCAGCTCCGGGGCCTCCTCTGGATTTGCTCCAGCAGCTCCACGTCCTCCTGATGTTGGATCCCGGAGCTGGAGAAGCTCTGTAGGTGGGGTCTCACCTGGGCAGAATTCCCACCTTTCCCGCTGCCCACGCTGTGGGATCAGCCCAGGGCACAGGAATCTGTCCGGGACATTTGGAGCTCCTCATCCACGACACCCCAAGTCCTTCTCCCAGGGCTGCTCCGATCTTTCTCTTCCCATCTTGGATCTGTGCTGGGATTGTCCTGCCCCAGGAGCTCTTGTCCTCGCTGAGCCTCACGAGGCTGGGATGGTCCCACCTCTCCAGGCTGTCCAGGAAAATCCCTCCAGGTGTGACCCCAGTGCAGAGCTTGGTGTCACCTTCACCGTGCCAAGGGTGACTGATCCCGGTGTCCTTGTCACCGGCGGAGATGCTGAACGGCGCCGATCCCAGTCCCGGGCTGGCTGGTCCCACCTGGGCATGGAGCTGGTGACAGCTCCAAGTGCCACCACCCAGCCCCGAGTGCTCCATCCATGAAATCCATTCCTCCAGGCTGGGGACAGCGATGCCACGTGGGACAGCGTCAAATGTCTGAAGTCCTCGGGAATCACCGGATCTGGCGGCTCTTCCAACCTGAGGTCCCATCCAGCTCTCCCAGAACGGGACAGGGAATGGCTGAGAAGACAAACCTTGACTGTCCAGGTCACCTCCAACCACCCCAAACCGACCGGATTCGCCAAACTGCAGAGCTGGAATTGAGAAGAATTCTTCGACCTCTGGAATTCATGGATACACCAGCTGGACATTTCTTCATCAAAGCTTTATTTTTGGGATAAAACCTCCCAAACTCCTGTAGTTCTTCTGCACCAGGGCTGGTCCTGGGAGGTCTCCTGTGGCCCTGGGAGACAAACACCGAACGCTTCCCAAAGGGAGCGAATCCAGGCCAAAGCTGAAGGACGGGGAGCGCATTCGGGAGGCTGCAGTCGGATCAGGATTCCTGGGAACACATCCCACCCCAGTGCCACCAGGACAAGATCTCACTACCTTCACTCCAGCCCAAAACCCTCAGCCAGAGCTGATTTGCCAACAGATTTTTAGTGACGTTTCCTGCCTTAAACAAGTGAAGAATTCCCATCTGAATTCATTCCCTTTTCCCAAATTGCATTTCTCTTTTCTTAACACCATCCCCACTTCTGTTTCCCTGTTCAATTTTACCCATTTTTATTTGAAATCATCCTTCCCTTCCCATTTCCAGCTGCCCATCTCCCTGGCCCTCAGCGCTTCCTGGGGGAAAAGGGTTTGGGAATTTCTGGTTGTTTTTCCCTACCAAAGCCATTCCCATTTTCAGTCAGATTTTTAATTCACAGCACAAACAGAGCCTAAACTCTCCAGGATTTTGCCAAATTACAAAAAATCCCTCCCCCACAGCCTCTCCACACTTTGCAATTCAAACACATTAAATAATTAAGAATTATTTAGAATAAAGAATTAAAGAATTATTCGGGGTTTTTTTATACCGTGTTCTTCCACATTTTTGACAGATCAAACCTTGGGCTTTTCCAGGAAAACCCAAGGCTTTGAAAACATTTTTTATCTCCCAATATCCATCATTTTCTCCCTTTCTTTTTTCCTTCAGAGCTGAAACTGTGATTTCCTTCAAGGCTGAAAGCCCAGCGGGATGAATGGACGCATTTTCCGCATCGCTCCGAGCCAGCCTCTGGAATATTCAGTGTTGTCACACAGAGCAGATTTGGAAGATGAAATTTCGGATTCTGAATGGGGTCTTTTGTTTTCAGGCAGAGTTTGGAGGAGGAGGAGGGGGGGGGAATGAACACACAGACATCTCACCCATCCCCAGACATGATCTGAGTCCCCCACACACGACATTAATATTTCACTCCGCTGCTCGAGGTTTGTTTTGCTGTTTGAAAGTCAGAAATCATTTCAATATTAAAAAAAAATTTAAAAATCAACACATAAAGCAACTCTGAAACGCAACTTGGAGCAGAACACGCCGTTACAATCATTTCTAGCACCATTCCCAACACTCAAACTTGGCGACCAGCATCCCAATCCATGGAATTCCCAGGGAAAACAACCAGCGGCAGGAAAAGGTGCCGAGTACACACGCTTAGGGAATAATCTGGGAAAGCCACTCACCTTCATATGAGTGCATTCAAGGTTACACAGAGAACACAAATGTGGGAATATTCGCGGCGACGTGGCATAGTAGTCGTTCATCATGGACGGGGTAGGCAGGCGTTTGCTCTTCTGGGAATCCGGGAACACGGGCAGCCAGGACGCCTTCACCACGCCGAAGGGGGATTTGATGGGCTCCCCTGCCGGCGGGTGGAAGGGTTTCTGGAAGGGTTTGTGTCCCGCCGAGGCCCCGCCGGCGGCGCCGGGCGCGGGATGGGCGTTGCCGGTGTCGCGCTGCTTCTGCTCGTGTTGGCTGATGGCGGCCAGGAGCCCGGCCGAGAAGGGTGGCGTCGTCAAGGGTGGCAACACGTGCTGGGACACGGGCGGCTGGACCAGCGGTGGCATCACCGGGGGCAGCATGGGCTGAGGCAGCGGCGTGGGCAGCAGCACCGGCAACATGGGCGGCAGCACCGGCGGCATGGGCGGCTGGGACACCGGCTTCACCACCGGCAGCGCGGCGGGCGCGGCGCTGCACAGCGCCGGCACCTTGGCCGGTGGCTCGGCCGGGAAAAACGACGGAGCGGGCGAGGAGTCGGTGGGGAACGCCGGCAGCTTGATGAGGTCTTCAGCCGGGAACACGGGGTTGCACGGCACGTTGGGCGGCGGGATGGCCACCGGCACGCTCTGCTCCCGCTGGAATTCTTCCCGGTTCTCCGTGCTCGAGCTTTCAGGGTTGTAGACGTGGGCTTCCAGCGGTTCCTCAGGCAGCGCCTCGGCGTTGTAGGTGTGGATCTCCAGCGGGTCCTCGGTGTAGCCGTACTTGCTGGCGTGGCCGTAGTCGATCACTTTGCCCTTGACGGCGGCGCCGCTGCTCTCGCCCACCGGCTCCTCCCCGCGGCTCGGAGCGTGCAGGCCGGGCACGGCGTGGCCCATCTTCCGGATGCGGATCTCCCGCAGGATCCGCGGCATGTTCTCGGGCGTCAGCTGGTCGTCGGGGTAGCGGCTCAGCTCCTCCAGGTCTTCGTTGGACAGCCCGAAGCTCGCTAAAATGCTGGAGGCGCTTTCGGGCGTGTAGCGGTTCTGGGGGTTGGAATTCTGCTCCAAGACCGGCGCCGGGCCGGGCGGCTTCGGCCCGGCGGTGCTGGCGGGGCAGGGACCGCCATCCCAGCGACTGGCACGCGGGTCTCCCTTCTGCTCCTGGTGCAGGTTGGTCTTCTCCTTGACTTTCCTGGGATCGGCCCTGTGCAGCGTGACGCGGACGTTGATCCTCTGCGAACCCGTCCACTGCAGCGCCTCCTGCCCCGAGAATCTCTGGGGCGCTCCTTGGGGCGCCGCGGGCGCGGCTTTCCTGGGCGGCCCCGCCGCGCCTCCGGCCCCGAAAGCTCCCGGGGGTTTGGTGCCCGACGGGTTGGGTCCTCTGGGCCTCGGGGGCAAGGTTCCTCTGGGGCTAAACATTGCGTCTTTCAGCAATGCCTGGCGGGCGCCAGCGTGGGGAGGTGCCCGCCCGCCGCTGGCAGCCAAGCGCTGGAGAGCCAAGTGGGTCTTAATTTGGGCAAGCTGAAAAGGAGGAGGGCCCAACACAAGGGGGCTGGCAAGGCCAAGGTTCAGGGAATTCACAAGTGGTGCGAAACTTTCCAAGAACAACACAAAGCTGCAAGTTAAAAGACAAGGATTAGATGGGTCATCTTTGGCATCTGCTCACAGCGGCTTCTAGGACGGGGAGAAAAGCAACCCGAGGCACGGAAGCGGGATTTGCATCACAGTTTAAAGCACTCAAAATTCACAAAAAAAACGTTTTCTTTCACTGTTTAAAATCTTAAATATAGAGAACAGGTGATTAATCAATTAAACAGGTGATTAACAAGCTTAACTCAACGAGTTGGATGTCACAGGGAACACAACCGGTGGTGACACTTGCAACAGCATCGCTTAAAACCTGGCATTTCACTTCTTTGTGACAACAGAGTTTGGGTTTAATTACAATTAATAATTTTAGGAGCAGTAAGGCAAAGCGTGAACCCCCCCGTCCGAAGGGTGACGAGGGATGAGTTGGAAGTGAAACCATTTAGGTGGAGAACTCCAACCAGTTCCAACTGGGTGGAGCTGAGCCGAGGCCGGAGCGGCTTCCAGGAGGACACTCCCATGAGCGCTCTCATGGGTGAAGAGCAAACCCTGCAAGAATTCGCAGGGTGGGACGAGGCTGGAATTCTGTGGGTAGAAAATATCCGATCTCACCAAGAGCTTAAATGGAAAGGGTTTGAAACAGAGAGGAGTAAAATCGTACAGGAACGACAAAAAGGTCTCCACACAAAAAGCACCGTGGTCAAGGCAAGCGGGGCTTGGTTTGGGTGAAATCACTGAGAATTCGGTGCTGTGAGGTGGGAAAAGAAGGTACAAATACAGGGAGAGGAAAACGAAACATCACAGAGTTCTGGAGAGAGAATCACACAGGGCTTTGGGCTGGAAGGACCTCAAAGTCCATCCCATTCCACCTCCTGCCATTCCACACCTCCCGTCATCCCAGGGTGCTCCAAGCCCCGTCCAAGCAGGCCAGGCATGGAGATTGAGACCAGTAAAACATCAAAGAGTTGCAAAGTCCTTGTGCAGCTCCTCGGGGACCGAGCGAGGACACTGGGAATTCTGGATTTAGGGCGAGGACAAAGCAGCAGCCACAACATCAGCGCGTTCCCAGCTCCGTCCCCATTCCCGACCCCAAACACGGCACTGCTGGAGCAGCAGCTGGAAAATTCCCAACCCTGTCCCAGCCCAAACCAGCAAAACTCCAAACCCGGGAATTCCTCATTTCCCCCTTGTCCATCTGTTGTCTCCTGGAAGTGGACTCTTCTTGCAGCCATACACGAGGTTTTCCAGGAGTTTTCCCGGCCGCTCCCGAAGCTCCGCGCCGAATTCCTGCCGTGCCGCGGTTCTCGTCCCACCAACGCCGTCACGGGGTTTTGCTTTCCAAACTCATGGAAGTTGACTCCAGCTGGAAGTCTTTCCATGAGCAGAGGTTCACACTGAGATCACAGCTCAAGGGACAAACCTTACAGGGAATGACCAAACGCAGGTGCAGCAGAGGAGGATTTTCCAGCACAATTCCTGGAGTTTGTTCCCATCTGGGTGGGAGTTTTTTTGAGGAGTTATTTAATCTGAACCAAGTACAAACTGCTCAGGCCCAGGAGAAACAAGAATCCTATTAATCCTCTCCAAGCAAACAATCACCAGATTCCCACCAGACAGCATTCCCAAAATTCCGGCCTCTCACCCAATATTCCTCCTCCCTCCGTAAATTAAATCGGATTTCAACAGGAGCTGTATGTGAAGACAAGTTTGTTCCAGAGGTCTTCCAAACAAACACGAACCAACATTCCCCGAGCCACCTCCTGCCTTTCCGTTTGCATTTTCTCCGGAATTGCCAGGACAAAAATTCCCTCTGAGCCCATCCCTGTGGGAAGCACTTGGAGAAGGAACACTGCCAAAGCCACCCATCACCAGGACAACCATGACTGGATCAGCAGAGCAAATCTGAAACACCACCAAACCTTAATTCCATGGATCAGGGATCTCCCAAAGGAGGGAAAAAACCAGAATTCCCATAGGATGGGTTTTTACCCCTCCAGGTATTTCCAGGTGCTGCATCTCACATGGACACCTGGGAGCAGGGAAGCTCTGGCAGCAGGATTGGGAATAACAACTCACCTCTGCAAAGCTCAGCTGCTCAGCCTGGCCAGGGATGGGATCCAGGCTGGGAAAGACCTGGAGCAACCTGGTTTATGGAAAATGTCCCCATCCATGGCAGCAGGTGGCACTGGATGGGATTTGAGGTCCCTTCCCACCCAAACCAGTCCGGGACTCTAGGAAGGGCTGTGGACAAGGAGCTCCTGAGTGACCTTTCCAAAGGAAATGCTGGAAATGTTTCTAAGGAAATGCCAAGATGGAGGAAACAATGGTCTGGAGATATCAGAGAGAGCCTCACCTTCCTCTCCCAGGCAGCTTTGTTTGGGAAGTGTCGGAGCCTCGGAAGCGCCGCTGCTGGGACAAGGTCACCACAGCAGGGACCGAGCTCCGAGCCGGGGCTGCGGCAACACTGAATGGAAATCAGGCGGAATCATGGAATGGGTTGGGTGGGAAAAGACCTTGAATCCCATCCAATCCCACCCCCAGATGAGAGATACTTCCACCATTGCAAGTGGTTCCAAGCCCCAATGTCCAGCCTGGCCTTGGATGCTCCCAGGGATCCAGGGGCAGCCACAGCAAATCTGGGAATTCCAGCCCAGCCCCTCGCCACCCTCCCAGCCAGGAATTCCTTCCCAAGATCCCAGCCCAATCTCCCCTTGCCCAGTGGGAGCCATTCCCTGGCTCCTGTCCCTCCAGGCCTTGTCCCCAGTCCCTCTCCAGCTCTCCTGGAGCCCCTTTAGGCTCTGGAAGGGGCTCTGAGAATTCCCTGGAGCCTCCTCTTCTCCAGGGGAACATTCCCAGCCGATCCCTGGGAACGGCAATCCCACAACTCCAGAGCACAACACAAAAGCCGAGCGACGCCTTCCTTGCTTTCCCTTCAACTTCCTGCCTCCATTTTTCCACGTTTCCCAATACGGATGGAGAAATGGAAAGTTCTGGACTTTAAACTCTCCCTGGTAGGCTGCAGTGCCTGCTCAAGGCTCCGCTGCAGGAAGAGACAGATCCGGAGCAAGAATTCCTGCACGGAGGAAAAGGGCAAGGAAACCCCACCTGCGACAGCACAGAACCCTGGGATTATTCCAGTTGGGAAACACCTCTGGGACCATCGAGTCCAAGCTGTGCCAGGTAACCACCTTGGCTCTGAGCGCCACATCCTGGAATTCCTTGGACACCTCCAGGGATGGGGACTCCAAAGCTCCCCGGGCACTTCCAAGGCCTGAGCACCTTTTCCATGAAGAAATTCCTGCTGGTGTCCACCCTGAGCCTCCCCTGGCGCAGCCTGAGGCCGTTCCCTTCTATCCTGTTATTCCCTGGGATCAGATCCCAACTCCCCTTCCCTGTCAGGGAGCTGTGGAGAGCCACAAGGTCCCTCTGGAGCCTCCTTTTCTCCAGGAACCTCAGGAGAAGGCAGAGGCGGATTTCTCCTGTTACACAGAAAGTTTATCCAAAAGGAAATTCCAAAAGGAGAATTTCCTGATTTGTCCCTATAAATAGCATGGAATTTTCTGGCTCTGTGCTAACTCCAGAGCAGATAAATAAAGCTGGAACCAAAGCCATGCCTGGGAAGCTGCTGTGCCTTTCCAAGAGCTTTTCCACAACTGACCACGTCCCCATGGATCTGACCATGTCCAGTCCCAAGACCTGGATCTCCTTTGGAGATTCCCTGCTCTTCATTTGATGGCAAAATCTTGGAATGTTTTGGAAGGACCTGGATTTTCCTCCTCCTTCCCGTGCTGCCCAACACCACGACAGCATCCAGAGGGTGCCGTGGTCCTTCCCTCTGGAGAATTCCTCATCCACAGCAGCCCAGATGTTCTCTCATCAAGGTCAGGACTCGGGCAAGGCATTCCCAGCCCTTTTCCTGCATCTGGGAATTCTTTCCCGTGATTCTGGATGGCCCTGGGCAGTTCACAACCCTCTGGATCTCTGGGATTGTCACCTCCACACTTCCCACCTCGAGGAGACATCCCAGCTCCAGCAGGAGCTCCTGCATTTTCCAGGTTATCCGTGGTGTCCATCCGTACGATCCCTCCATCCTGGGATCCTCCAGCTCGGCCCAAATCCAGCACAGCACAGATCCAGGTGGTCTGGCATTCCAGGTTCTGGCATTCCAGGTGGTCTGGCATTCCAGGTGGTCTGGCATTCCAGGTGGTCTGGCATTCCAGGTTCTGGCATTCCAGGTGGTCTGGCATTCCAGGTTCTGGCATTCCAGGTTCTGGCATTCCAGGTGGTCTGGCATTCCAGGTGGTCTGGCATTCCAGGTGGTCTGGCATTCCAGCAGGATCACCTGCCCACTCAGGCAAAAATTCCCAGGATTTTAGAGGTGAAAGCAGCTCCAGGCAAAACCTTCCCTGGGCACACTCCTGCTGCCAGCTCCAGATCCAGCAGGATCTCGACTGGGATCAGTGGATTTGGAATTCCAAGAGCCAGGATCACTGGGAATGTTCCAGCCACAGCAGGACACACAAGGGATCGGGATCTGTCCTGGAGGATGAGGAGGAAGAAGAAGGCAGAATGGGAATGGTCCTGGAGCACCTGGATAACAGGAAGAGGACAAATCCCAGCCTGGAAACTTGGATTTCCCAGGAAAAAGAGAACAGCAAAGGCTGAGCTGGAATTGTAAAGCCTGAAGGAAGCAGATCCCAAAAAAGGACCAGGATGGGAAAGGAAACACTGGAATAAGAAAATTCCTGGGATGAGATAAAACCACGAGGAAGGAAAGGGAGGCAAAACCCAGGTGAAGTTATTCCTCCCACTCTGTGCAATCCTGGAAGCCAAACTCTCCTTTTTCCCACTCCTCCATCCCAGTTTTCCTATGGAAAAGGACACTGCAGGTATGGAATATCCCTTCAGCCACTCCAGGCCCATTCCCAGCCCAGGGAAAACCAAACTCACCTCCCAAATCCCAAACAAAATTCCCCAGGAAAAGTTAATTCCATCTGTACCCGAGCAGCACACCAACACCAGCCGTGGAATCCACTGAAATATTCCCAAAATTCTGCCCCATCCCAGCCTTTGAGGCAGGAGGTTTCGATCCAGACACACCAAAAAACAAAACAAAAAAAACCAAACAACAAATCAGGACAAGCCTTTCAGTCAGGAATTCCTGAAACAGGACCAAAATCAGGCATTTTAACACCAGGAATCGTCCTCAAATTCCACTTCCAGAGCAGCACAAAGTTTGATAAATCGATTTAAACACCAGCAACAGGTCCCTGACACCATCACTGACATTCCTGCCTAAAATTCCCCCCCAAAAAAGCCCAAATTCCACACAGAATATTTAACTGATGGCAAGGAAGTAGGAAAATAGGTTTTATTTACCTTCAAGTGAAAGATGAAAGTGAAACACCCAGACAAGCTCCTTGTCTGGCAGCAAAAACAACCCCAGTTCCAAACTGGGGAAGGAAAAGAGGGAAGAGAAGGAACCCAGGTTTTGGAAGCCTTTGGAAAACCCCACCCTTGGATAAATATCCTCAATTTCAGCAGAATTTGGGGAAGAAGAGGCTGGGCTGGTCCATCCCCACACCCCAGGGGCAAATTGAAATGGGGAAAAAGAAATAAAAAATGAAATTTAGGATACTCCTTTTCCTTGGAGAGTGTCTTATCCCGAGGAAAAACATGACCTCATGTCAGATCCACCCTCTCCAATCCTCCCAGCAGCTGATTTAGGGTTTTAGATGTCCAGGGAAGAATCCCACAGCAGGGACAGGAGCAAAAACCCCAAACCAACAACATTTCAACATCAGCTCTGGGCTGGAATGAGATTTTGGTGGGGTTGGTTTGGATTCTAAATCAAAAAACCCATTAAGTTTTATGTAAACATTCTTAGAAATAACTCTATAAAAATATATTAAAATTAAAAAAAACAACCTGTATGACATTACTGGTTTAAAATAACAACAAAAATACCAAAGGAGCCAGTGTCTAAATTGTTTTTTAAAAAGGTTAAATTCCCCAAAAGAGGAAGTTCCTGCAAACCACGTGATGCTACAGAACTACAACGCTTGGCCTTAAGTAAAAATCATTTTTTTTCGGGTATTCTACCCAATTCTGCTCAATTATTCTCATTTCAAAGCAGAAAAAAGAGGGAAAAGCCGTGTTTTTAACCCCAAACGACGAGGAGGTGCCTAAGGTCACGTCCAGGTCCTGAGGTGCAAACCCAACCTGAGGCTGGCATTGCTCTATTTAAGGCCAATTTGAACCCACACCCACAATTCCCGACATCCAGATCCTATTGTTTTAACGTAAAAATGCTGAATTAATGGATTTAAAGGCCTGAGTAAGGATTAAATGAAGGCTTTGAGTGTTGTTTGACGTGCAGGGAAATGGAGGGAGGACCAGGGCAGCGTTTCCCTCGCTTCAAACCGCGTAAACCCGGGATTGAAACTGCTAAAAACCAGATTTAAATCCGTGCCGGGTTTAAA
>VZSE01003286.1:0-18433 GCA_013398275.1 Promerops cafer | reverse complement strand
CTATTTTAATATTATGCTATGTCATAAGATATACTTATCACACTACCATTTCTAAGTTTTGTTAACAGCAGAAATAAAAACTATATTCATACAGCAAAGTTATTCCAACATTATACATATAGCATTCATTTTAATATTTGCGAAAAGCCAATAATATAATATGCATTTATAACAGGGACCAAGCTGAGGCTGTGGGCAGTGCCCAGTGCTGCTACCCCCATTGGCAGCGGCTGCAGTGGCCTCCCCGGCCCCATGATGCTGGCGGGATGTTTCGTCCACCTGCCCATCCCTGTAGCACAGTCGGCTGTACCCGCCCACTGAGCTATGCTGGCACCTGTCACTTTACAGGGTTTGTGGTGCTTGGGGAATGGCCCGGATGTCCCGCGAGGGTGCATTTAAACACTGCCGCTCGACAGGGACCGGCTTTGGTGTGCAGTGTAAGGTATCACCAGGGAGGTGAGTGATTTTGCAGAGAGTTCAGCAGCTGTGGTAAGGTAAGAGCCCACAAACAGCAGGAGCAGGGACTGGAGAAGTGGCTGAGTGGGCCCCTGCAGGAATTGGTTAGAAAGGCACTTCAGGTATATGGAAGATGTGAAAGAAGGGACGAAGAAAATGTTAGATACGGATTGTTAAGAGAGTCAGGATCCGCTACTGTGCTGGGGGCTCACCACACTGGAACCCTTGCTGAACCGAGAGGTGTGTTTCCTGATAGACACGGAAACTTCCCAATCTAATTTGAATTTTATGCCAAATGGGGAACAATTGTTGCAATATTCTTTTGATAAGTAAGAAAGATGAACAGGTGCATTTTGTGTAAAATAACACAGGGATGCCCATGAGAGTTTGGTGAATGTATGAGACGGATTTGAAAAGCATGAGTTTCTGATTACTCCTAGTTGTGATTGTGGTTTGCTAGGAGGGTATTTGATGACTGGAACTCAGAATGCAAGTTAGTGTTGTGAGGGGTGATGGGGATGTTAGTGCTCTTGTGATATGGAAAACTGGATATGGAGCCTCTCCACATTACTCTGAGGTGACCTGGACAGTTGGTGTCTAAAAAGCAATACCCTCTTCCAAGGGAAGGAAGGAAGGTGTTGCAGCCTATAGCTAAATCCCTGTTAAAGGCAGATCTTTTGGAGCTTTATATGTCTCCTTATAACACTGCTATCCTGCCAGTTATGGTGCAGGACCTGAAAATAGTAGGTGGGACTGTTGAGCCCAGATACTCCATGGTCGCAGATCCTTGTACCACCTTGAGCCAGGTTCCCTCCTCACATTGCTATTAACCTATCGGGAGAATGGGAGGAGGTGGTAGGGGAAGCCACTGTGAAATTGTTCTGTTTTCTGGCTGCAGGGGAGGCTTGGAGTGTCTGAAGGGAAGGCAGAAGTGATGGAGAGAAAGACTGAATATTTTAGGGCATATTTTGACTGAAGGCTTGTGGTGTGTTGGCCCAGAAGGGTCCAGGGAACCTTGGAGGTGCTGTTGCCCAGGACTGAAGGGGAGCTGTAACAATTTTTAGAATTAATAGGGTATTGCAGGACCTGGATTAAGGACTTTTTATTCTGTGGCTTTATAACCCAAGATAGTCCCAATGTTGTGCGCAAACTTTTTGTATGGATATTAGTGTACACATGCATTCAGACTCCATCTTGTTAATTTTTGTTGTCATGGGGTAGATTTTAATGTATCTGTCCCAAAGTAAACTGTTAGAAAAATCCACAAATGCCAGATGTTTATGTCCAAAAATGAGACAGAGGAGTCCTTCAACTTTATTTGAATAAAGGGAGAGAGTCCAGGGGGGTACACGGCCACCAGGTTTTTCTCTCTCAAGGTTCTGGAGGGCGCAGCCTCCTTTAATCCCAAACTCCCGGCTGCATGTTGCCCTCTTCCTTTCCCCGTTGGCTGAGGTACTAGGAAGGTGTCACAATCCGCTTGCAGGAGCGGGAGTCGTGATGGTTTGTTACCTGATCTCAGAGTGCAAAAAACAAAGCAGGGGGAACTTCAGTTTAAAACAACAAAAAATGCACCTTTTTATTTTTTGGCGCCCAAACCACGGTATCGCGACAGAAGGAGAGAGACGGAAAGGAGCAAAGGATAGAAGATGATAGATTGGGTGGGAAATGGCTACCACGGGAGAGACGGAGTCCGTCCTTGGGACTGTCCGCTCCGAAGACGTGTCTTCCATCCGTGGGGAGATCTCAAAGCAGGTTACCTTAAAGAGTCACGTTTATAGTCCTTCTTCAGAGTGACAGGCAGCTGGCCAAAAGGTGGGGAAGATTGATGTGCGGCCCATTGCCATTGCAGGAACAGAACAGGACAGGCCAGTCCAGCAGTGAGCACAGCTCCAAGCACAGCTCCAAGCACAGCCAGTCCACTGTGATTTGTCCATTGTTCCTTCCACGGGTTCCCATGGAAATGCACTGGTCCAACAAACACACCTGCAGGCAACTCTTGGCAGACATCCCACCTCAGCCTGGCCAGAAGCTCCTGTGTTGGGTATTGGGGTCTCAGTCTCAGTGCTCGATCTTTTCAGTCTCTGTCCTTGACGAGGGTTGGGAGGCATAGACAGGGAACCTCGGACCGTCCCTTACAGAAGGTACAGCCTTCCTGAACCACCCACCACATATTCCGCCTGGAATCTGTCATTTTCCCCCAAAGTTAAGAAGTTCAGCCTTGTGCAGACCCTTGTCTGTTTCAGGAGCCAAACTGTCAGGGCCAGGTAATGAACCTGCTGCCCAAAGTCAGTAGAAACATTAAGACCTACTTCAAACACATTAACACCCATACCTTCACCCATCAAATTATTTGTAAAGACATTCGCACACATCTTATCTCAATCCTTCCTCTTCTTATTTCTCCATTTGTCTTCACATACTCTAGTTGTTATTAACTTAGCCTTCTTCACAACCTGGAACATTTGAAACACTCCATGCTGACTTTTCCATGTCTGGCCCCTGCACCAGGTGTGGCAAATAAATACAGAGAATAAAGTAGACAATGACAATTCATATTAGCCCAATAATCACTAGAGGTCCATGTCTGTAGCTACTTATAGCCAAGGTCTCCCATGCTTTTCTTCCAGCTGAGAAGTCCAAATCTCCCGGGCTTTAGAGACCTTGACCCAAGTGTGATGGGTCCACCTGTGTTCAACTGTCCTGGCTTCTGTCTCTGTGGTCCTGGTTGGATGTTCTGAACAGCAAAGTCCAAAGGCAGTGTCTATGCTAACTGTCCTTCCTGTCAAAGAGATTTCACAAGACACAGTATCCTGGCCACATACTGGTTTAAGTATACATCTTCCCCTCCCCGCCACATTGAAAATTAACAGGGTAAGAATCTCAAACAATTCACAAGGGAATAATTGAATATTCCCTCGGGTTTGGCTTTTACTCTTGCCAAAGCAATGGCAAAAGCCATACCTATGGCATCTTATTTTCTGTCACCAGCTTCAAGGAGTGTTTCTTTATCTGTCCATTCATCCTTTCTACTTGACCTGAATTTTCAGGGTGCCAGGGGCTTTGNGCTTGGAGTGTCTGAAGGGAAGGCAGAAGTGATGGAGAGAAAGACTGAATATTTTAGGGCATATTTTGACTGAAGGCTTGTGGTGTGTTGGCCCAGAAGGGTCCAGGGAACCTTGGAGGTGCTGTTGCCCAGGACTGAAGGGGAGCTGTAACAATTTTTAGAATTAATAGGGTATTGCAGGACCTGGATTAAGGACTTTTTATTCTGTGGCTTTATAACCCAAGATAGTCCCAATGTTGTGCGCAAACTTTTTGTATGGATATTAGTGTACACATGCATTCAGACTCCATCTTGTTAATTTTTGTTGTCATGGGGTAGATTTTAATGTATCTGTCCCAAAGTAAACTGTTAGAAAAATCCACAAATGCCAGATGTTTATGTCCAAAAATGAGACAGAGGAGTCCTTCAACTTTATTTGAATAAAGGGAGAGAGTCCAGGGGGGTACACGGCCACCAGGTTTTTCTCTCTCAAGGTTCTGGAGGGCGCAGCCTCCTTTAATCCCAAACTCCCGGCTGCATGTTGCCCTCTTCCTTTCCCCGTTGGCTGAGGTACTAGGAAGGTGTCACAATCCGCTTGCAGGAGCGGGAGTCGTGATGGTTTGTTACCTGATCTCAGAGTGCAAAAAACAAAGCAGGGGGAACTTCAGTTTAAAACAACAAAAAATGCACCTTTTTATTTTTTGGCGCCCAAACCACGGTATCGCGACAGAAGGAGAGAGACGGAAAGGAGCAAAGGATAGAAGATGATAGATTGGGTGGGAAATGGCTACCACGGGAGAGACGGAGTCCGTCCTTGGGACTGTCCGCTCCGAAGACGTGTCTTCCATCCGTGGGGAGATCTCAAAGCAGGTTACCTTAAAGAGTCACGTTTATAGTCCTTCTTCAGAGTGACAGGCAGCTGGCCAAAAGGTGGGGAAGATTGATGTGCGGCCCATTGCCATTGCAGGAACAGAACAGGACAGGCCAGTCCAGCAGTGAGCACAGCTCCAAGCACAGCTCCAAGCACAGCCAGTCCACTGTGATTTGTCCATTGTTCCTTCCACGGGTTCCCATGGAAATGCACTGGTCCAACAAACACACCTGCAGGCAACTCTTGGCAGACATCCCACCTCAGCCTGGCCAGAAGCTCCTGTGTTGGGTATTGGGGTCTCAGTCTCAGTGCTCGATCTTTTCAGTCTCTGTCCTTGACGAGGGTTGGGAGGCATAGACAGGGAACCTCGGACCGTCCCTTACAGAAGGTACAGCCTTCCTGAACCACCCACCACATATTCCGCCTGGAATCTGTCATTTTCCCCCAAAGTTAAGAAGTTCAGCCTTGTGCAGACCCTTGTCTGTTTCAGGAGCCAAACTGTCAGGGCCAGGTAATGAACCTGCTGCCCAAAGTCAGTAGAAACATTAAGACCTACTTCAAACACATTAACACCCATACCTTCACCCATCAAATTATTTGTAAAGACATTCGCACACATCTTATCTCAATCCTTCCTCTTCTTATTTCTCCATTTGTCTTCACATACTCTAGTTGTTATTAACTTAGCCTTCTTCACAACCTGGAACATTTGAAACACTCCATGCTGACTTTTCCATGTCTGGCCCCTGCACCAGGTGTGGCAAATAAATACAGAGAATAAAGTAGACAATGACAATTCATATTAGCCCAATAATCACTAGAGGTCCATGTCTGTAGCTACTTATAGCCAAGGTCTCCCATGCTTTTCTTCCAGCTGAGAAGTCCAAATCTCCCGGGCTTTAGAGACCTTGACCCAAGTGTGATGGGTCCACCTGTGTTCAACTGTCCTGGCTTCTGTCTCTGTGGTCCTGGTTGGATGTTCTGAACAGCAAAGTCCAAAGGCAGTGTCTATGCTAACTGTCCTTCCTGTCAAAGAGATTTCACAAGACACAGTATCCTGGCCACATACTGGTTTAAGTATACATCTTCACCTCCCCGCCACATTGAAAATTAACAGGGTAAGAATCTCAAACAATTCACAAGGGAATAATTGAATATTCCCTCGGGTTTGGCTTTTACTCTTGCCAAAGCAATGGCAAAAGCCATACCTATGGCATCTTATTTTCTGTCACCAGCTTCAAGGAGTGTTTCTTTATCTGTCCATTCATCCTTTCTACTTGACCTGAATTTTCAGGGTGCCAGGGGCTTTGGAGGTCCCACTGAATTCTCAAGGCAGCCATAATCCCTTGAAGGATCCCCCTTTAAAATTAGTTCCCCTGTCCAAGTCCACTGCCTTCACAATCCCATATTCAGAAATAATTTGTTAACTGATGCAGTAGTTGTTGAAGTGACTAGAAACTCCTCTGGCCACTCTGCCAGCCAGCATACCACTACCAGAGGATATCTAAGCCCTCTTGCCCAGGGCATCTCAGCAAAATACACCCAACATCTCTGGAAAGGACATATAGCTTAAGGTCATTTCCCTGCATTCCAATCTCCTTTGTAGTCTTCGCTGTTAACTTTACCCAGGCACCCCTCAGTAGCTCATTTTGCTAAAACTAAAAGACCGAAGGCAGGTCATCTTGAAGAATATCTCTGCCAATCCTCGAGAGTCCCAACTACTTCCCTTGTTATAAATACATATTATATTATTGGCTTTTCACAAATATTAAGATGAATGTATATGTATAATGTTAAAATAACTTTGCTGTAAGGATATGGCTTTTATTTCTGCTATTAGCAAAACTTAGACATGGTAGTGGGATAGCTGATATATAGTTATGCTTGTAATTGAACTGCCTGTTCGGTTGGGATAACATCCAGTCAACATATGATGAGGACCCTGCTACTGAAATGCCAACTATCAACACTTACTGCCTGTGGAAGGTATGGACCAAAGCCCAAACTGGAGGTGATAATGGAGATGGACTAAAACCACAGCCAAGAAACACGCATGCTCTAAAAAGGCAGACCCAAGGAGGGGCCATGCTAAACAGTTCCTGGAACATGTAAACTAGTTTATGGAAAAGTTCAAATATGCATAATGGTTTATGAATATGCAATAGGCTGATGCAATAGAAAAGGTATTTAATGAGTTTCTCCAAAAATAGTAGGTGTGCTCTTGCCTGAATGCCAAGCACCCAGCCTTTGCTTTATTGTCTTTGTCGCTTATTGTTCTTTATTAAACTTTTGAATTTTACCAGGAGAGTGAACATAGTTTTTCACACCCCCATGGAGCTCTCCCAATATTTGCAGGGTCAAAGCTCCTGGCATCTACTGTTTACTGTCCTTTGTAACTCAATTCTCTCATCTTTCCTCTACCCCACCAACTTCAATAATCTCCAACTCCTCCGGTGGAAAAGACAGCACCACCACCACAACTTTTCCCCTCCCCTGGCAACATCTGAGTCACAGGGAGCAAAGGGTGGATCCCAGAGACCTCTGGTAGAAGTGCTGCTTTCTGAACATCTCCATTGGCCAGTTGATTACCTATTGTCTCTTCTGAGCTATGTGCCTGATGTCTCCTAATATGTATTATTTCTACCTCTTTTGGTAAATTTACCGCCTCAAACAGGCACATAATTGAGCTCTCATGAGTGAACGTCATTCCTTGCAAGCTTTTTCCTCCCAGCTTTCCAAACGGATGTACCACCACACATGCATACTTGGAATCTGTAAATATATTCACGACCTTTCCTTGATACACTTCGCAAGCTTTTGTTAAGGCATACAGTTCTGCAGTTTGTGCTGCTCATGTGCATGGTACCTTCCCCCCCTTCTTGCAATTCCCTTCCCTTTACTATAGTATATCAGATAACTCATTTTCCTCCTACTATCCTTGAAGATCCATTAATAACCACCTTTTCCCCATTTGGCAGAGGGGTCCTCTAAATCTTCCCTAGCTCAAGTCTGGAGATTTCTTACCTGGATACAGACACGAGCCTCCTTTAAGGCTCCTTTCTTGGGACCAGTTAAACAGGAGGCTGGGCTATCAATTCTAAATCCTCCTGTTCCATTTCACACTGAAACAGCCTAGTGCCGGTCATCCACCCAGAACTTGGTGCCAGACTTTAACAATACTGCATTCAGTTATCATCAAAGCTGTGGCTGCCCAACTCTGCAGAGAACAGAGCCTCTGTTACCGAGTGGGGCCACCCCCTCACTTCGCAAACATTTTAGCACTAGAATTCCTTTGGCACAGCCCTGCACCAGAGGACCACACTGCTTATTATTCTGGGTACCTTCAGCATAACCTAAACTTTGTGGAAATAGCCTATGCATTTTCTCTGCTCAGCAAATTCCTTCACCATTCCTAAGTCTGGCCATGGGATCACCAGAAAAGCAGTATTTCCAAAGAGTATTTCCACATTCAAGAATAATTCACACAGGAGAAGTCAGTCTTTGCAACCAGTACATATAAAATTCCAATTTCTTTTCCAGGCCTGGGAGAGCTTAAGCTGGGGCATTAATCAACCTTTCTTTTAATTTTCTTGTAGTACCCTATTAATCCTAAAAATTGTCAGAGTTCCCCTTCAGTCCTGGGCAACCCTGGACCCCCTCTAAGCCAACACACCACAAGCCTTCAGTCAAAATATGCCCTAAACATTCAACCTTTCTCTACATCACCTCTGCCTTCCCTTCAGACACTGTTACAGATGAGTAATGTGATAGTTGGCTTTCACAATTAAGGGGTAAATATTATGTATACGTTAAGAGAAGTTTTGTAGATGATAATTATATCTCCCCTCACCCATAAATTGTTATTATGGGATGCTCTTAGTAACAGGGACATTTGAGAGGGCCAGCTTGTTACTTTGGCAACTCCAGACCTCCAATCAAGATGTAAGAAAGTGATCTCCACCACTGAACAGCGAAAGAAGAGTTGAATGACAAGACTTGGGGAGGGGATAAAGATATAAAAGGCAGAACATCCATTTTGTAGCTGAGCACGTGGCTTGCACGGAGGCTCCCAGCACTGAACTTTTCCCTTATTTAGTCCTTTGTTGTAACAAACCTTTAAAATTTTAAAAGATGAGCGTCATTTCTCACACACTCCAAGCCCCCCCTGCAGCCAGAAAACAGAACAATTTCACAGTGGCTTTCCCTACCACAGGGCGTCCTGCAGTCTCATGGGCTTGGGGGTCCACTGCAGCCCCTGCCCACAGGGGTGGCGGCTTTGGGCACCTCCTGGAGCTGAACGCTGGCTGTCTCACAGCCTCAGCTCGGTCCCGCGCCTCCCACACAGGCCCCCAGCCCATGCTGCAGGTCGCACCTGGCCTTGGACAGAAACCCCCTCAAGTCGTGAATAGCAAGCAGACAAACCCAAGTCCTCCACCCTGGCTCCATAATGACCCATGAAGAGGTGGAGTAGGAACAATCCCTCCCTGTTTTCCTTCTCCTGGAAGCCGGCAATGAAAAAGACTTGCAGCTGGCCCTGTATTAGACTGCAGATTTTGAAGATAAGGCAGAGAACTTCCCAGTCCTCACTGTTCTTTCCTTATCACATAGCCTCCCCTTGCTATTTGCCTTAACCATACTTCTCCACATTCCCCTTCAACCAATCCTTTCTCAAACTAACACCGTATTGCCCCCTCTGGGCATGGATTGGAGAGACCCTTTCTCGGTGCTTCTTATTGTCCCCTCTGGCCATCCACGTTCCCCATATTGCCCACTCTGGGTGCCCATGTCCTTGTAACTACTTCTGGGAAAATGTGCAAACCATCTCAACATTTCTCCTAAAGGACCCTTTGGAGGTATTTTGGGATCGTCAGCCCTATAGTCGAGACCCTTTTTTTGACTTTCCTTTTTGCCCACCTTAGGTGTCCTGTTACTCCCCTGTGAGAAATGAAGCTCACTCCTCAGCTGAATTCTTAAAAATTGAAGAAAGGACAATAGGGGACAAAATCAATAAAGCAAAAGTAACAGCGCTGGGTGAGTAACCATAGCCAGAGGCACTTCGGCTAACAGAGGCACATAGCAACTCTTCTTATATACCCTTTCTATTGCATCACTCAAATACATATTCATAAATGATTATACATATTCAAACACTTCTTTGAACTTGTTTATATGTTCCAGGGACTTTTTAGCATGGTCCTTCCTCTGATCCACCTTTTTAGAGCATGTGCAGTAATCTTGGATGTGGTTTTGAGGGTCATGTCTCACCTCCTTACAATGGACCCCTGTTCCGTGGTTTCAGCAGGTGACAGTTATTGATAGTCGAAGTGTCAGTAGCAGGGGTCCTCTTCACGCCCGTTCCTCAAATGTTATCTGACCATGCAGATGGTTTAGCTATTTCAGTCATTGCAAGTTAACCACAGGTACTCTAAATCAACATCAGCTACTTCACAAATATGTCTGAGTTATTTTAATTATTGTCAGTTAGTTACAAAAATAAAAGCATTAGTTATTATTTCACAATGATAGCTACTTCTGCAAAAGTTAGCATTATATTGTAATGCACAGCACATAGCATCCACTTTAATATTTGCGAAAGCCAAAACTGTGTTTATCTCACCCCAAAGTGCTGCTTACTGGTGAGATTTGCCGAGACCCTTCTCGACTGTCCTTTGTTGCCCCCTCTGGGTATCCATGTCCTTTCCTATGGACTCTTCATGGAACCCCCTGGTTCACCTCTCCCTGAAGACCCCTTCATGGACCCCCCTGGTCTGCCTCTTGTCTGTCTCCTAGACAGTCTCGTGTACCCAATCTATCGCCCGGTGCCGGCCAGCCAGTGCCGAAGGGAGCTGATCACCCAAACTGGCTGAGGCGTGCCTCCAGCTCCTCTTGCTGTGTGCCGGACCCAGAGAGTGGAAGGATCCTGGACTGAGCCTTCAATTGTCAGGAAAATGCACAAAATGCCAGATGTTTATGTCCAAAAATGAGACAGAGGAGTCCTTCAGCTTTATTTGAATAAGGGGAGAGAGTCCACTGGGACACACACCCGCAGATCTTTTTTCTCTCAAGGTTTCGGAGGACACAGCCTCCCTTTTTTCCTCCGCATGCTGCCCTCTTCCTTTCCCCATTGACTGAGGTACTAGGTAAGTACAGCCTTCCTGAACCGCCTACCACATCTAAATATGAACCCCTTGAACCTGTCATTTTACCCCAAAGTTCAGAAGTTCAGGCATGTGCAGACCCTTGTCTATTCAGGAGCCAAACTGTCAGTGCCCAGTAACAAGCCTGCTGCCCAAAGTCAGTAGAAACATAAAGATCTATTCCAAAGACATTAACAACCATACCTTCACCCACCAATCTATTTGTAAAGACATTAGCACACATCTTTCCTCTCAAAACTTACATTTTTAGGTGGTCCAAACTTAAAAAATGGTGACTTTTAAGATGAAAGTAATGAGTGTGTCTTTACTAAGAGTTTGTGCAAGCCTGCTTGTAGGTAAAACCAGAGACAGGTAAGAAGGGAATGTTACCAGTTTACACGGAATTGTTACTCAACCAAGGCCATGTTAAGTGCCTGAATTTAAAGATGATGAACGAAAGAAAGGGGGGTGGGGTGGGGAGGGGTTATATGTTAAGGGGGTCCCATAGTAAGCAAATTCAAGAAGTCTGTACCCCTCGAGTACCACAGCCAATGTGGAAAGAGAGGGTGATATGGCCAGGAAAATAGGATTAAAAGGAGGGTTTGTCCTCCAGCAATTTGAGAGACCCCGGGGAATATCCCATTAGGAATAAAACACTAAGAAATCTCAACACCTAAGTTGTAAAGTTAATAAATTAAGTTACTTGTTATTAATGATTGTAAAGTTAATAAGTTAATGTTGTCAATAACCCTTTTTCTGTCGGGAATCACCTCTGCTGCTTCCCAAAATGGCGACCGGGACTTGAAAGGGGGAGGGGGGATGTTGGCCCATATGCAAAATAAGAGACAGTTCATACAGAGCAGCAAAACAGCTCCTGAAACAACGAGCCAGCACCAAATTGAAAGATCTAAACACCCTTAGATAAAGAGCAATGTGCAGTTGTCTCCTAAAACACCCCTGAAGATTTTTACCATCTCGCCATAACCACCAAGGAAGTTAGTTAGAACAAAAACCCTAGACTTCAAGCCAAGCTATGTCTTTCTATGCACTCCTGTGAGGTTGGAGGCTCCAGCTCTGCTGTGGTGTGCAACAAAGCTGATATCACTCTCCTCTGCACCAAACCTGGGAGCAGTGGCAGTGTGCGTGACCCCTCGGGCCCCAGTTCTGAGCTGATCTTTTAATAAAGGCATTAAAAGGAGCCAGGCTCTTGCCCTGTTCATTTCATATCCCATGGCCTCTTCCTTTATTCAAATAAAGTTACAGGACTGCTCTGTCTCATTTTTGGACATAAACCTCTGGCACTGTGAATTTTTCCGCACAATTCTATTGGGTTTGGTCTTAGGGTTGATTTTTCTGAGAGCCAAGTTGGAGATCCTGTTTCTTCTATGTCTTGGTTTAAGACAATTTAAGAGGTGGATGCTCTCAAATGGCTTCTTCCCCTTACAGTTTTCATCAATCCCTTTCCACCAATAAGGAGAAATGCATACGAGTAGATACAAAAAGTGAAAAAATAAGAGTCTACTACCACGCGAAACAGCAACGGGCAAAAGTTAACAGTAATAGTCACTAGTTACAAAGTTGCTGAAGTCTGGGGCTCCCAGGAACAAAGAGAAACTCAAAATGCCAGAGTGACCCCTTGCCCCAGATGGTGGCCCCCACAGCCGACCGCGTGCGTAGAGACAAAGGGGAAATGGTGGCAGCCATCCCTCTTATCTCTCCGGCAGTGGCAGCTCCGTTGGCGAAGGTGGCCGGCACCCTCTGGCGGCTGGTACTCAAGGGTTAGAACTCATGGAAGGATTTCTTCCTCTCGGCAGAAGACAGCAAGGCAAGGCAAGGCAGCTGGGCTGGGGCGGCTCTATGCTCGCATCGGCCAGGCGCTGCTGGCGGCTGCGGTGGACCGGACAGCGCGGGGCCACTCCACTCCTCTCAGCGCGCCGCTGCCGGCTGCAGGCAAAATTTACTTTGAAACACTTTTTGATTGGGAAGCGCAGCTTCTCGAGTTACTACTGTTGCGAGTAGCGCCAAGCAGCAAGAAAAAAACAAGCGGCAAACCACGAGGCCAGAGACAGAGGTCCTCCTGCGCGCTCCGACTTTATTCTTAAAGCCCAGCCCCTGTTCCGGTCGCAGGTTCTTAAAGAGGCTCTAGTGATTTTTTGGCACGGATCGATATGGACGACAATAATATTTTGGGTTACCCAGGACACTCTACATGAAGACATTCCTTGTTGTTTGTGTTTGCTTTTACTGAGTTTATGGTAACTACAGGTACATAGTGTAGTAAGTATTTATTATTAAAAATAAAGCTATAACTTGTTCCCATCTCAGAAGAGTCTGATTGTCAGTGTTCTAGCATTTCTTGCATTTTGGGGAGGCAGTGGGGTGGGGTATGCAGCATGTATTCTTAAACCCCATACCTGAGGCTTTTGCATACTAGCTACAGAGGAAAGAACAAGGGTCGCCAGCTGTTGACCTATGCAAACAAGATCCATCCCTAAGTGAGTGCTATTCGTTTCCTAAAGGGACATAAGGGATTATGGGGAACAGTAGCACTAGTTTGGCCTGTAATTAAGTTAAATTTCTTTATAATACCTTTTATGGGGCCTATGTTTTGGATTTGTAGTGAGAACAGGGTTTATAGCACAGGGACATTTTAGTTCCAGCCCCCTCATTATTAGGGTCAGAATCTGAATCTGAATCCCAAGGAAAAACAAAAAACAAATTTAAAAAATTAAAATAATTAGATCCCAAACCACATTTTCAAGGTCCAAAGGATTATTTTTCAGATTTAACCCTGAATTTTTCAGGCACAAACACTATTTATATGATGCAATCCACACAAAGAGAGAGAACTGCATACATTTTAAATCACCAGAACATGTGTTTGGGAGAAGAAATAGTCAGTTTAAAGTATGAACCCACATTTTTAGACTACAAAATTGCTAAAATGTGCTAAATCTCTAAAAAGCAATTAATAATTGCCAAGGTTTATGCTTTTACAGTTCAAAGACATATTTAGAGGGTCCAAAGAATTCTTTTTTAAGGCTCAAGGTCTAAAGCCTCCTTTGCGAGCCCAAAGGCTCATTTTTGTTCCCAAATCTTCCTTTTTATTTTTCCAAAGCCTCAATGTTAGGGACCAAAGCCCCTCTTTAGAATTCAGTCTGCAATTTGGCCATCTGAAATCCTTCTTTTAAGACTCCAAAGACCCATTTCCTCATGTACTTATGAGTAAAGTAGGTCCTGAGAGACTGGGGGGGGTGGAGTGGGTAAGAGTGCTCATCCTTCCTTCTCTGTGATGGTGTGGGTGTTCCCTGAGTCACACTGGGAAGCATGTCAGCTCCAACAGTCTGTCTGCAGGTGGCTTATCTTCAATAGCTTTTTGGGCAAGCTGAAAAATTTCTACGTACCAGCCCTGACACTTGAGACAGGGAGCTGCAGGTTTTAGAGGTTGTCAGGGCTTTCACCACTGAGGATCAACTCACCAGCATGAGGCAGAGCAAGATGAGCTTCTGGGAGAGGATGGAGCCCACCTTCATGATGCCCAGTATCACCTCTTGAGGTGCAGACACCACAGGACTGTCGCCAGGACCCATGCAGCATTGTGGGACACAACAGCTGTCCTGTGGGTGTCTCCATCCAAGGCTGCAGACAGCAGTGACACACCTGCCAATGCCCCACAGTCCAGGGGTGCTGGGAGAGTTGAAAGCTGGCAGATGCAGAGCACAGCCTGGCTTTCCTCTGCTTTCCAGAGTGAATAGCTGTCTGGGACATGGTGGCTGGCTACATCCAACAACAGCTCTTGCTGTACAAGGTAGGACACCACCCATATCCTCCTCATCTACACAGAGATGTGGGGAGTCCCATAGCCCTGGAGCATAGCCTTCAGATTGCAAGAGACCCACTTCAAAAGGTCCTGCTCCACTTGTAGGAGACCACATCCAAAATTGAACATGTTCAGGGATTGCTTCCACAAAAAAGGTAACAGGACAGAAAGCTATTGCTGGCATTTAGCTCCCCATGACAGCCTAAAAGCTTCACTTCTCGGCAGTGGAGAAGAATCACTAAGTTCTAAAGGGTCTTTTGTACCATCTTACCTATTAATTTTTTTCATGCCTAAAGCCTCCATTTTAGGGCTACAACCCTAATTTCTGAGTTTCCAACCTGTTTTATATTACCTTTTATTGCCTGTAGGACCTGATTTGGAAGGTCTAAATTTTCATTTGTAGGGTAAAGGCTCGTCTGTAGAGCCCAAAGCCTTCTTTAGAAAGTCCAAAGGGTCTTTCTGGGGTCCAAACCCTCTTTTTAGCTTCCACAGATCTCCCCTCTGGGACCAAAACAAATGAGGCTCTGGACCCTGCAGATGAAGCTTTGGACGTTCCAAATAGGACTTAGAGCCTTCAAAATGATTCTCCGAGCCCTTCAGATGAGTTGTGGGGGTTGTACGCAAACAAGTTTTGTTTGGACTGAAACCAGGATGTTTTGGACCCTAAAAATGAAATTGTAGTTCCTAAAACCAAGACTAACATATATGGATACTAAAGGAATAGCCTTAAAAATGCGGTTTTACACCCTAGAAATCATTTGTTTTAGCCTCCAAATGAGGCTTCAGGCATGAAGAATGTAAGGCTTTGAACCCTCAGTGAGGAGTTTTAACAACCTAAAATGAGGCTTTGGATTCTAATGTGCTCTCCTGAGAGGTGGATTCCAAAGAATTCTGGTGCTAAAAAGCCAGCAAGGATGAGAGGGCCAGGGTGAGAGAGAAGCTGGGTGGGGGCCTAGCAGCCATCCAAGGCCCACCCAGCATAGTTTCTGAAAGTGTTCCTTTGGTATTGCTAGTTGAGGGTCAGCCTGAGGTTGACCTTAAGGGCAGAGAAAATTCATTGGAAATGAACCCAAAGAGCCTAGGTGATTTGCTACACAGGTCGCATGGACAAATTCCAGTACCTGGGAAGAATGGAACAGTGAGTGCACCAGCCAAACCAGTGACCAGGCTCATAGCCCTCAGCAGCCTTGAATTCCTCTGGCTGCTGCAGCTCAAGGAAGAGACAGGAGCTTGGCTGGTGGGTGAACCCTTTGCCAGGGGAGGCCCAGTGACTTCCAGTTGTGAGAGGTGCCTGGCTTGTGGTAGCCACAGGGTTCCGTGGGCACAACAGGACATGTCCCCATGCAGCCTCGTGTCACAAAGGGGCAGAGATGTGGCACCTGTCCAGCCATTGTGACCTCACCTGCTCAATGCTTGGTATCCTGAGGAGCAGACCAGCAAAGATTGAGCTGGTCTTCAGGATAACTCAGCTCCTTTCTTTGCTACTTGCATGTCTGCATTTTTTCAAGCATTCTCTGTCTTTGACAGCGACTACAAGCACCAACAAAATGATTCTGACAGTTAAAGCTGTTCTGTGGGTCGCATTTGGGGGTTTTTAATTTTCAAGCTACATTTATTTTCTTTCTCAACAGGAGACGGGTTTAGTTCTGATCTGATATTTCTGGAGGAGGATCTGGATCCTTTGTCAGCCACAACTTTTCCTTCTGTTCCTGAGAGGAGCAACGGCTGCAACAGGAAATAATTCCTGTAACAGATTTGCCAGCAGACTTGAACTTTGCGAATGCCCACAGACAACATGGCTGGTGCTTCATTCCTGAGTGTCAGTGCGCTAGCAAACTAGAGTGAAATCTGGGGTGTTTCCTGAGAGCAGCCAGACTGACCCAGGTGATTTTGGTTAGACACAGGAAAATGCATTTGGTCACTCTGTCACTAGTGCACAAGACTTTGAAAGAGGACATTGCTCATAGAAAGACCTGACACCCGTAGGTACTTGCTTGTTCTTTTCACATTACAATGACAAAAAAGGAACTGATAATCCAGGGGTCTAGCAAGAAAAGGAAGGTAGCCTGAGGTCCAGAAGTCAGAGTGGGAGTTTGTTGGACTTTTGTCAGACTAAGCAGGGGAACAGACTGTTTTCCAAAACTGTTTTCACACCAGTAGATGTAAATGGGCTGTTAGGCTTTCCCTAGTGTTTCTGTGATGGCGGTTAGAGCTGTTGTCCTTGGTGCTCCTGTAGAGAACTCAACATTTTAATGTGCTTTCAAGCAACAATATTGTCACATCTCATCAAATATAATTTACCTGCAGGCTTTGCTGAGGGAATGGCTCTGCCACAAAGGATCCTCTTTCCCCCAGAGGAGATTTGCATGGACTGGCAGCAAAGACAGAGACCTGGAGCAGGACTCTGCAACTTGGGCAGTACTTGCTACATCAATGTCATCCTGCAGTGCCTGACATACACACCCCCTTTGGCCAACTACCTGCTCTCTCGTGAACATAGCCAGTTGTGTGAGTACTTTCAGGAATATTTCCTCATAAATCTCTTGGGCACATCCTAAGGATTACAGGACCTGGAACTGTATTTAGGAGGAATGTAGCCCTTCTTTGTCAGCCCCATGAGCTTGTGTTCAAAGAAGAAGAAGCCATTGCTCCATTGTGTGTGTCCACAGATGACACAAGATGCGTGTCCATCTTCAGGAATGCACCACTTTCTAGCCTGGTTTCTCTGTCCCTGCAAGTTAAACCCTCTTGGCTTATTGCACCAAAAACTTGTGACAATTTCTGAAGAATGTTTTCCCTGCACTAAGATGTCCTGGGCTTGTTAGGAACCGTTGGAATGGTTGGATAGATGAGCAGAGTCCAATAAGATGAAGTTTAATAAGTCCAAGTGCCCAGTCCTGCATTTTGGCCACAATAACCCCTGCAGCGTTATAGGCTGGGCACGGTGTGGCTGGACAGTGCCCAGGCAGAAAGGGACCTGGGGGTACTGGTCAATAACCGACTGAACACGAGCCAGCAGTGTGCTCTGGTGGCCAAGAAGGCCAATGGCTCCTGGCCTGGATCAGGAGTTGTGTGGCCAGCAGGAGCAGGGAGGTCATTCTTCCCCTGTACCTGGCACAGGTGAGGCTGCACCTNCTCCCTCTTCAGGTCATCGGCAAGGCTTCTGCATGATGTGCATCATGGAAGCCCACGTTAGGAAGGTCCTGCGCTCTTCAGCCAATGTCATCTGGCCTAGGGCTGTTGTCAGGGACCTCAAATGTAAGTAATTTCAGATGCCTTGATAGGTTCTCTCCCTTTCTTGTAGGTGAGAACTACTAACTTCTTTCTTAGTCATAGGAGAAGAATTTGAGCCTGACATGGCTGGAGATGCTTATGAGTTCTTACGCTGTGCTCTTGAGGCCATGCAGAGAGCTTGTCTGAGTGGAAGCAGCGAGTAAGCATAAATAAATAACCTTTCCCATGTTCCCAAGCACATTGGACTCCTTGGATGTGCTCCCATCAAGGAAAACTTATGCCCAGGGCTTTCCAAGCTAAACTCTTGGAGGAGGAGGGGATAACTCTGCCTTGCCATTTATTTCCAGTGCGGACATTTCTTCTCAAACAACTACTATCATCCATCAAATATTTGGGGGCTTTCTGAAATCCAGAGGTAATGTTTCCACATCTATTGTTCTCCTTGGCATTGTTTTCACCCTTCTGTCTGTCTGTGATAAATGGCTGGTCCTGTAACTGGCATAATTGGTACCATGAGCGTAAGCTGTCACCATCATTTAACTTCTTTACTCAGCATTTTGATTTTCCTTCCAGTAAAATGCTTGAGGTGCCAAGCAGTTTCTGATTCCTACAAGGCCTTCCTGCATGTCCTTTTGGATATCAAAGTAAGAGAGCTTGCAGGCCCCTGCAAGGCCCCTGTAGTTTTCCAGATCTAAAGCATTTGTCTTAAAAATGGATCCTGCGAGCAAAAGGGAGCTTGGTGGTGGGTGGGAAGGAGAATGTACCTTCTTCTGCAAGAGACCATGGCACTCATCTCCCCATTCTACAGAGGAAGCTCTTGATGGCCCCAGCAACTCCTGGGACAAAAAAGGAAACGTTCAGTATCCCTCCCT
>VZSE01003285.1:531901-550685 GCA_013398275.1 Promerops cafer | reverse complement strand
GGGAGGTCTTGCAGCCTTCCCTACATGTAAACCAAGAGAAAGAAGGAAAGACCAAGAACGAAAGAGAAGGAGAGAGAATGAAAGAGAAAGAACAAGAAAGAAGAAGAAAGCAAGAAAGAGAAAGAAAAATGAAAAAAGTCAAGAAAGAAAGAATTTCTCTTGACCAACTCTAGATATTTGTGTCACACTGGTTTTCATGTCATCAGGACATAAGAAGTGGGCATTCCCCACAGGCAATTCATCTTGCCCTAATAGCTCACTTGACCAAGTAGTATGTGTTGAAAGTTAAGTCTGGATTCCCAAATTCCTTTCGTACAGGTTTGCAAGCATTTTGTTAGATTCATTAAGTATTATTAGCATATTAACTTAAAAATGAGAAGAAAGGGAATATCAGTATAGGAATGTGCACTTACATTTAGCAGACATAGGATTGCATTTTTTTCCTCAGTTGGGGTACAGGAAGGGTGCTGCAGAAGTCACATTTTAGGAACATTTTGAGAACAATCAAAGTTAAATCATTAAACAGGATTTAATAAAGCAGCTGAGGTTTCAGAGGAAACAGGAAAGGCTGAGGACGGCCACCAGGATCAGCTGGCAGTTTGGATCACTTGGCCAGTCCATAGTGCTGAGGCAGATCTGAGACCTCTCTGAGAATTGCCAAGACCCAGGATGTTGTCCTACATCCCGGCCTAACAGGACCTATGGGCAGGTATTCATCTGCAGGGCAGCAGGAGCTACAGATAAGGTGGGGGCAAGGCAAGAGCCTCAGCTGAAAGTGTCTTCCCTGGGGCAGGGGTCACTGCTGGACACTGGTGGACACTGCTGCCCCATGGCATCTGGGAACCTCTCACCTGGTGCCTGAGTTTCAGCAGCCAAACTCCTGTAAGAGTGTAGGGTCTGCCACTGGGCAGAATCAGCTGACTGGGAAAAGAGAAATGTTATGCTGAAATGCCATTTAGGTTTTGCAGAATGAGAAGGGAGCAGGCTTACTATTGAATTATTTAAAAAACCTGAATTCATTTTGTCTTGTAGGTGTTTTATAGGATTGCAAGACATTAAAGAATCAGAGAAAATCAAAGTTTCAAATGAAGAATAAAGGTATGATTTTATTCAGGACTCTTATGGTCCATGTGCAGGACAGAGGTAACCCATGGCATTTTATCTAAGTAAAGCTGTGGATCACATACTCCAGATCCTGGGGCCTTACTGCTGATGCAGCTTTGCATATTGCTACTTTTTATAATGATGAATCTTTACTAATTTCACTCATGCACTGCCCTAATGTCAGGTTTCCTTATTCCAGCCTTTATGCTGGAAGGGCCAAAATATTTTGATACTTTTATCTTACAAGTTCTCCTGTAATATTTAGCAACTTTTCTTCTGTCTTGGGCTCTAAGGTCTTCTTTGAATTTGTTTAATGGAAATATTTGAAGTTTCAGACAATGGCAATCTCATTTCTATCCCTTATCGCACTTCCTTTTATAATTCCTTTTGCTCTGGGGCACAGCACTTTGGAGAGAAAGTTTCTGAATAGTTAGGTAATTAAGTCCTTGATATGACAGCTCTGTGTGCACTCCTTCTGTTCTTTTCTCTCTCCTTAAATAGTTACATGTTGTATTCATATTAACTTTTTTCCTGTGATGGCCCTCTTTAATTCCAGCTATGATACTTTATCACAGCAGCCTCTCTCCAGCTTGGTGTACCAAAGCAGTCCCTGCAGTGATCTTTGCCACAGTCATGAAAGCATTCTGCTCTCTACTGACACTATGCTAGTTTTGGAAAAAATTCCTGCAGCTGACTGTGTGAACAGACAGATGTAGGCCAGTACACATCAAGATTTCTTCCACTAATGTGGCATTTTAGTTTCATGGTGGGGTAAAATTTTTAATGGCAACCTTTATAAATACATCATGGCTGCAATGTTTTAATTTTTCATTACTAATATTAGCTATTTAATTTGAACTGATGGAGTTCAGGACCAGACAAGACTTTAATTTTTTAAATTTTTTTTTCAAACAGTACCAAATTAAACTAGGAGAGACAACACATACATGAGTATAAATGAAACAAAAATAAAAGTTTACTATTCCCTGAATGACTTTGAGGAAGTTATGGACAACAGATTAAAAACACAAATGATGTAAATTGCTATAATTTTATCAGCTGCATTAGAAATGCAAAGACCCCCACTCAAGAAAGATCACTATGTTATATGTGATCTTGCTGAATGTATTATAGTAACTCCATGGGTTTTTTTGTTCCAAAGCAGAAGGATCTCCTCATTCTCCTTTCACATATATGTGTGCTGAGGGGAATCCAGTCTAGTTGAGGAGAATTATCTGATAAAATAGTGGTCATTTCCTGGAAATTTACTCCAGGAAGCTGAATTCTCATGTGCTGTTTAACAGAAGCCAGGTTGCACATCTTGAGTCGACAGGTAACTCTGTGTTATCTATACATGCACAGGTAATGCAGACTTCCATGCCCTTGCCTTCACGTTGTTTCATCACCACTACGAGTAGCTTCATGTTGTGCTGGTCATTTGTAAATGAGATATACATCTTCATCAGTAAGACACTGGAATGAAATGCTCTAATTTCCCACTCTTAAACCAGGACGTAATTTACATGAGTACTACACTTCTATGTCTCCTTGTCTAGTTTGTCTGCAGTACTGGATTTGTATTTGAATGTTGCTTACACGTGGTGGTTGCGTGACCCTCCTGAATATTGACATTCACTATTAGCAGCAGTAATGTGTGCAGTCAGAAATACTAAACAAGAAACAGAGGTCTAAGTCAAGAAATCTAAATTTCTTGCCATTCAGACAGCTAGGCCCCTGTTTTATATGGGGCTGTTGCAGATGGTATCTCTCTGTTTCTTAGGAACCTTTTTCTCCCTTCATTTTTTGTAAAAGGGAAAGGCTCAGATTTCCTACACTTCTACCTCAGTATTGGTGGAAAATATTTTTTTACTTTCCTGAACTTTCTGTAGATGAGTGTTTGTTATTTTTCAGCCTCTGGGATTCTTATATTTCTGAATAAATTTTAAAAAAACCAAATTGCCCCACACAGTTTAATATGAATCAAATTAAAGGGCAGGATCTTAATCAGAAGTTCAGAAATACAGTTGCAAAGGAAAAATTTAAAACCCAGTTCTGGGAAAGAACTTCTTTGTTAATCTTTAGCTGTTTCTGTCTTTCATCTCTCTCCAAAAGCTCTCATTCCTTCCCCTTTGCTTCTGCCTGACTCTGAAGGTTTTCATAACACATCCTCTCTCTTTCTTCATGTGGAACATCTCCTCCTCCTCTTTCCTCTGCCTTTATTCTTACTTCTCTCCCTGATTCTTTTTTAAAACTAAATTGACTCTGAATCTATATAAAACAGAGTTGTGATAATTTCCATGGGTTTTTTATCTTTTCTGATCTTTATAGCTGAGGATCTTCTTCCTTTTTACCCTCTACTTGCTCACATCCAGTGACTGAATTTGTCCTTTCTCCTTCTGAGTTTGTCTGAATTTATATTTCTATTTCTTTTTCCTTCATTATTATGTTCTTTTGCAGTTGGTGGCAGCTGTGCAGTTTATAACATTTTCAAGAGTGTTATGACATCATACAGTAGTACACTATAAAATTTTCTCAGTGAGCAAGGATCACACCACATTTAGAACTATTAATTTCATGTTTGGCATATATTTCTCAATATCTGGTAACATATTGAACATATTTACAATCTTTTCCTCCCTACCACCTTTTTGGATTTTTTTTTTTTTTGCTGGTAGGCATGCAGCCATGTCTCTTAACTTGGCCTCTTCTTTATTTTGTGAGGAGGATACCTAAGGAATATGGCTGCTTCTTCAAGACAGGCTGTTCCAGTGTCCCAGCTTGGTGTCAAGAAGATAAATAGTGCTTGCTGACATCACTTCTAAAATTGATCAGGCAGTCACTTATGAGGCAGCTTCTGAATGATGGGGATTCATGAAGAATGCTGAGGCAGGTTTAAGCACACAAAGATTTACCGTAGGGCTCTCTAGCTTATAACATACACAGACTTCAACAGTCCGAATTGCTTTTGGGAAAAAAAAAAAAAAAAGGGGGAAAAAGGAAGAGAGAAACAGAACAAGGAAAGGAAAAACTGATTTCTGGTCATCTGGAAAGAAGTGTGACAGCGTTTTCTCCAGTGCAACCAGTCATGAGGGTTTGTCATCGTGCTTTCTGCTAGTACTATGTACTCTTCATCAGGACTGTCCCAGCTCTCTTTCCTGCCTTTGGTTGCTCCTGTTTCTGATCTTGGTGCCTGCAGGACGATGCAAACGAGAGCAAATGTTAACACGTTGGTTTGTAAGCATCTCTGCACATAAGGCTTGAGCAGTATTTGTCAAGTATTTACATGAATATTATTTTGTTGTGCCTCATCTTTGTTTCCTCTAATTTAAACTAAAAACTACAAAGCAAGAGTTAAGGAGAGGTAGGTAAGATAATTCTCCCATCCCTGATAATAGTCTCCCCTGAAACCCCACAAAAAGAGCAAAATCAGGGATTTGCAGCTATCAGGCCATGAGCATGACAGCAAGAGCACAACAGGCTGGGAACAAAAAGAGAAATACTGCTAGAGAGTCACTGAAACATGCTGCCTCAGCAGCTTCAGAGAAAGGTTACAGAGCTGCAAATAAAAAGCCCATAGGTGATTGGTTTTGTTTTTAACATGAGATGTCAGGGAACTGAACTCCTTCAGCATGAGAAGAAAGGAAGAAGGCATTGCTAAACATAAGGGGCTTGGAATATGAGCCCTGTCTGTTTTGTCTGGTCAGCTTCAGTTGTCTTTGTAAGTCTGTTATGGCATAAAAAATTGATGTTAAGGGTCTGATGATATTAAAATACATAATCCATTTAAAGTATGCAAATTTTCTTATTTATATGCGTAAATTCTGAATCAGCAGTAATTCTGGGATATTTTAAATACTGACAGAGTTAAGAGAAATAATACATATATATTTACCTAGGAATTACTTAAGTAGCTCAAGTAGCTTAAAACATAAAATCTTAATATTCAGGTAAATTATGTTTTGATCTGCCTGAAATTAAAAGGTTATTTGTAGTAGCTTTACTTTTTTTTTTTTTTTTTTTAATTTTTTTCCTCCAAAGCCCTTTTTTCCCTACAAGCCAAAGGAAAATAAAATATTACGTTGAAGAAACACATGAACAGGAACATAGCATGGAGAGATACTTTTTTTCCCAAACAATTGACAGTAAAAATATTTTAAAATATTGATAGATGAGGATGATACAAATAATCTACATTATAAGACTCCAGCATGATGAGGGATTTTATTAGCACTTTTTGATGGAGAAAAAAGACCTGCTGATAGGTTAAAATATGCTTATGTTCAAAGCCAAAAAAAAGGAAGTAAAAAGTATAAAAAAACATTCTAAAGCAATTTCCCTGAACAAAATTTGCTGTCTGAATGATGTGTATACAGAAAGAGAGACTGTAATTTCAAAGACTTTAGGAAAATGCTGAACTCTCGCCTTAATGTAAATGCATCCAATAAAATCCTGGCTTTTTATATGGCTAAGCAGATTTCAAATGCATTTGAAATTTGAAACACATTTTGATTAATTCTTTGGAGATAGAGTCTACTGAAAGTTATTTTGAAAAGGGAAAAGACCCAGTTAGAGCATGTATTAGGCTCCTCAATTTCCAGGTTTATTTCCCTCTTATGAGGGTAGTCGGAGTCTTCTAGGCTCGATTCCAGCACTCCGGCAGAACTTCATTCTTCATTTCCAACTCAGCACAAGAAGGTTTCTGTAGACAGGAAACCGGTCTGCAGCTGTGGACCAAATATTTATGGTGGCAAAGTTTTGCAGATGTTATGAACTAAAGAGAAGTTGTGGCTCTCTGGCCCATATGAAGACTGACTGTTTTGTTTATTTCAGTATTTGGTACAGTACAGCACCTAAATTCACCACTAACTTTTGGTCACCAGGTTGCCAAAATTTAGCCACAATGATCTCTCATTTGTGCTGTTATTCTTCTTAAACTGTAATGTTTTATTTATAAGAGGGCAAGCATATTTGTAATGTCTTTCAGCCTCCATCATTTGAACTTACACAGTATTTATTTTCTGTGTAATTTGATGGTAATATATTATGGTCTTTCATTTGAAATTTGGTGGCAAGCTGAGAAGGCTAACAGTTTTAAAAGAATGGAGATCAAACTTCTTTAAGTAGCAATAAAGCAGTAGTTAAATACATTTACAAATTAGATATAACCTTTTTTAGTGATAAATACTGAAAATTTAAATAAATTGAATATGCTACAATCATGTAAAAAGTGCCTTGGAAAAAACCCCAACCTTGTACATAATTAATCTCCCTAAATCCTGAAAGTTTAATAAAAAATATGTTTTTTATTCACTATAATACACTGATATCTCTCATATTCTGTTCTGGTAAATACTGATGTACTGATTTCTCATTGCCTGTCACAACTGTTGTGAGCAGGGTGGCCTGAAGATTGTGATTTTTGTTTAAAAAATTGTGATTAGAAACATGACCAGCTGTGCACTGACTGTACAACCATTCTGTAGCATAGAAGCACTCATACCACACTGGGCCATTTTGGGTTTTTTTTTTCTTTCCTTACCTTTTTGCTCACGGGACATAAAGTTGCTCTACTGTGTTGAGCTGCTTGCCACGTACAGTGACAAAAATATAATACCTAGGAAAGATAAACAAAGCTGGACACTTCATGTAGTCCGTTTCTCCAGGGTATTTCCTGCATCCTCAACTGCACATGTGAGAGCAGTCCTACCTAATCCCTTGAGAGAACGTTTACGGACTTGTCATCCATGAATTTACGTAGTCTTTTTTTGAACCATAGAATTGTTATCTGCCTTCTCAACCTCCAGTGGCAACAAGTCATAGAAATTCCAGACCTTTTTTATGACAAGATATTTTATCTATTTTTTTTACCTCTTAATAGTTTAAAAGTACCCTGGAAATGTTATTCTCCTAACAATTATTTACTGTTACTGGTTTTTGTTATTCATCGTCTTCATAATTTTATAAACCAAACCTCTTCCTTTCTTTGCCAAGTGTTTATCTGTAACCAAATCAGTCTGCTCCTGAAGTTATTATCAGATCTTAAAGCATCTGGAACAGCAGCTGAGATCATTCAGCTCTGACAACTTCAAACATCTGGATTTTGTGTGGAAACTAATATATTCACTGTCCATTTAGGTAATTTTTAATTCTTTCTTCCAAACAATTTATTTCCCCAATATAATGTATTCAAGTAAGTTTATTATTCTTGAAAGGAAAGAAAAAAGCAATTTATACAAATTATTTTACAATTTGTATAAATTGTAAGTCCTGACAAAAGTTCACACAGAGCTTGCAGGTACCAGTTGTATATGATCTCATTTAAACAAGTAAAAAGAGTACATATCTTGAAACTAAGATAATTAATTTATAATAGTACACTTGATCTAAAGTTCATTGCATATTTAAAAGCGTAAATTTAAAAAATCCAGCTTCGTCTGTTGTTTTTAAAAACAAAATAATATACATCCAAAAGCATATCCCTCATGACATATTCTTCTTTCCCCTTTTTTTTTTTATTAAATACTCTGCTAATAAATGAACTACACATTCTCAAAAAAAAAATAGTTTTCTGTTAAATCGTTGTTTCTTGTGTTGAATAAAATGCAGCAATATGTCATGGAGTCTTCATTTATTAGGCATTTTTTACATCTTATTATTCCAAAACTTTACATGTGTAAGTATATAACAAAAGATGGGGCTAAAATGGCATTCATTTCTGAAGGATTGGAATCTTACTAGATTCCTTGGAAATATTATAAATAAAAACATAATGGTTTGATAATTGCATTTTAGCTTCAAAAGCAAAATTCCTCCTTATTGTTTTATAGGAGTTCAATCAGTCATCAAATGAACAAAATTGAATTATATAAAAGATGGTTTACTTTGTTATCTAGGGTTAGTATGGAAAGCTACTGTTCTGTTCATATTTACAATAATCAAAAAATCTAAGAACTTTAGAAAAAAAAAACATGAGAAAAACACAAACCAAAACTTATGTCCTTAAGAAATATGTCCAGAAAGGAATGTAATAATGTATTTTACAAAGCTTTATCTTTGTGGTATTTTTATATATACAATTTTGCATAGAAATGTTAAGAGAACTGTGGTGATTCCAACGTGTGAAGTCTTTCTACTTAAAATGTAAAATCACATTCCTGTCCACATATGTCTTTTTGTACAGTTTTCCATTTTTATGGAGAAGTTATATTTTACTGTGATTTTCTTCACAGAAATATTTCTGAGTATGTAATTTTAAAGGCATTACTTTTCAATAAGGGCAAACCTTAATAAAGAGAGACACTTTTAAAAATTCTCTAGGATCTGAAGTCCCAGTAAAAATACATCATTACCTGAATGTAAACTAACCTGTATGTTTTTGAGATATCTGTAAATCCGATAATAAAATCGTACATGTACAAAATGCACATGCAGGTGAGGTGATTTTGCTATAACACATTTCTCTTTCAGGCAGTCAACAAATGGAAAAGAAAACTCTGTAATGCTTGCTCTAATTTGTTTTTAGCAAAGCAATTTGGTAGTTTTAACAAAATAAAGTAACAATCCTATATATCACTGGAAAGTCTACATGGAGCAGCATCTGTTAAGCCACTTATTATATACCTGTCTTGTGAAATACTCTTTTCTGATTAAAGAAATTAGTTTGTCAGAACAAAGTCTCTTACTTCATGAATATATATTGACAAATTAAATACTGTTACATGATTTAAAAAAAAAGCTATGAACATCCTTTCACTGAGCACCTTTGGAAAGCTTATTCATAAAGACTTCTTCCCACTTTAATTAATAAGTGATACATTGTATCAGAATCCTGAAATATGAAAACACTATTTTGCATATTGTTTTAAAGGGAAAATGGGCACAGCTGAACTTAAATTTTCTCTGTAAAGCTTCACATTTACTTGTAAGTGCAATCCAAACCTGATTAGAGAGCATTAGAAAAGTACCCAGAAAGTACGTGACTTCTAGTCATGCCGAAGACAGATATGGTGTACAATGGAAAACTGGGGTGGTTTTGGTTTTCTGCCAGAACTATTTAACAGCTCTCAGTTCTCACAATGCTCTGTCATTTGAGCCTGTCAAATGAGCTCAGAGAGACTTTTTTTATATCCCCTACATTTTTATTAGGAATTGTATTTGTGCTGCAGCATGAGCCTACTTGCAAACCCCTGTTGTTCTGAGTGCAGTACAGCAGCCCACAAGAAGACTTGTTTGTGTTGTAAATTTCAAAACCAAAAATGTTTTGATTACACTCAGAAATGACACATTGCACTGGTTCCGCCGTCCTGCAGTCTCTAAGCACTGACGCCTAAGTAGTTTCTGAAGCTGCTAAATTCTGCATCCATTGAAGAGTTGTTTGGTTTCTTGAGCAGCAATAGTTAGAAGACTGGACTGAGAAAGTTGGGACTGTTCAGCTTGGAGAGGTGAAGGTTTTCTGGAGACCTCGTAGAAGCCTTCTAGTATCTGAAGATGCACCTGGAGAGGAACACTTCATCAGGATCTGTAGTGATAGGACACAGGGAATGCCTTTAAACTGAAAAAGAGTAGGTTTAGATTAGATACAAGCAAGAATTTTTTTTACTGTAAGGGTGGTGAGACACTAGAACACATTGCCCAGAGAGACTGTGGATGCTCCATCCCTGGAAGAGTTCAAGGCCAGGCTGGATGGAGCTCTGAACAACCTGGTCTGGTGAAAGGCATCCTTGCCATTGCAGGAGAGTTGGAACTAGATCTTTAAGTTGCCTTCCAACCCAAACCATTCTGTGATTCTATGATTCTGTTGAACATGAATGGAAATGCAGAATGCAGTAATTCATGTTGTGCTTAGATTACGTGAATGTGGATCCAAATCTCACTTAGGGACAATGATCACAACAGTGCCTTGCCTAATTTTACCTTTAAGATAGTAACATGGAAGATGACCACAAAAAACCTGAACTTCAAAGCTGTCATGAAAGCTCTTAGAACTTATTTCAAACAATATAGCGCAGTGAAGGAAATGCATAGTTTTAATTTGTTAATTTAATAAACTCCACAGTAAATAAGTTTATAGTGTCCCTTCAGGTTCACAGCCCAACGTACAGGAACATGTTTGTTTACTCTTTCAGATTGAAAATCATTGATTTCCTTTAGGAATTCGTCCTTGTTGACTGGGAGTCCATTTGTTTCACAATCGGGTCAACATACAGGTATATTAATAAGAGACACTGTATTTTTATATTGGCAAAGAGCAATATTTAACTTTAGTTGCTCACATGAACTTCAATTTAAATAAAAATAACATACAAAGGTAGTTTCCTTTTCCCCAGTTTATAACACAGTAAGTATAAGGAAGGTGAGAACTATCTAAATACCATCTAAACTGGGACAGAGGGGATGTTTTGTTAATTATGTTTCAGCATCATTGATCACCCATTCCTAAATCTGTAGGAATAGGCACACAGTAGTGCCACTACTGTACTGCTCTGGCTTAGAACTGAATCAAATAAAACACTGCCATCCTAACAATTTTTAATCCAGGCAAATTATCCTGTGTAGATCAAACTGCACAAGAAGAATGAAATCATATGATTTATGGGACTGTTCAGGAGTGAAAAGCAACTGTGGGCAAAAACTGCTGAAAACTGGGTCTCAGTTAAACAG
This sequence comes from Promerops cafer, assembly GCA_013398275.1. Classification (NCBI taxonomy): domain Eukaryota; kingdom Metazoa; phylum Chordata; class Aves; order Passeriformes; family Nectariniidae; genus Promerops; species Promerops cafer. The sequence goes on along the minus strand of VZSE01003285.1, from coordinate 539,921 downwards.
TTAGAACTCTGCCTAAAATGTCTTTATGACTTGAGTGATCAGGCATATTGAATAATTACATTTCAGACATGCAGTGCATGGACAAAAGTTGTTTTTATTCAGGTACATGGGAGAAGGTTAAATTCTTACATAGTTGCAGGTTAAATTCTTACATAGTTGCACAGGGGTTAAAATATTTTATTTTCTTTTCAACCTGAAAGAAACCAAACATGGTGTCCTCCTTTCTGGGAGAATTCTCTAACCATAAAACCACAATTTAATCTGACTAAACACAGTAACCATTTCTTGTGCAAGTAGAAGTGTGAAAATAATGAAGCTGGAAAGGAAAACCAAGATATCACATATGTCTCTGTTCTAACACAATGTCTTGACCTGCAAGAAAGGAATCCTGGAGTTTTGAATCACTACCACAAGACCCAACTAAATTCTTGCAAATGTCCTCTCAGTCCAGTATATAACTTGAGGCATGTTGTCACAAAGGCGTGAGATATTTAGACAGTCTTTTAGATTATTATATATATCCTAGAAGTCTTTCAGGAAAGACCCCTTGGAGTAATCATGTGCATATTTTGGGACCGAAGGTGAAACAGTGATGATAATATACTGACAGTGCAGGATCATGAGGACTCAAAACTAAAGTTGTTTGGTACCTGTGGTACTCAAGGGGATGTTAGCAGATAGACTAAGCAAATTCAAGATATAAATTTCATTTCTGAGTCTCAGTGTTCACCACTAAGGCAGTCTGCTTCCTAATGCTACATTATGGTAAGTCTACTCCTGAATACACTCCCTCAGATTTTAGGAGGTAGGATGGATATCAAAAGTGCATAAACTTCTTTTTCTTCAGAGCTAAGCCTAAAAGAATATTCTGAGGCTTGGGTAAAACCAAGATTAGCTAGCTTTTATTATTTTGGAAGATACAGTAATATTCAGAGCCTGAACATGAATCAGTGTTGCTAATTACTTTTAAACAGACCTCTAAGATGTGCTGCTATACGTTCTCCACTGCCAAGTGTTGCTATATAATTTGTATAAAGCTGTGAAGGCACTGAGGAACTGTAATCATGCTGGGCCATTGGACGTAATTACTACTGCTTTTCTGTGTAACATCATTAATTTTGCCCTAGTTTTAAGGGTCTCCTTGGATTGCTCCTGGAAATAATTTGTATGTTTAAAGCAAATTCAGATTTGTGACATGAACTATGTTAATGATTCCTAATGTCTAGTTCAGTGACTCTTTTTTTTTTCTTCTGAGGTTGGCAGAATGTCATACATTATTAAAAAAAACCAAAACCCAAAACCGCTTTACATTCAGAAGATAGAAAACAAAAAGCTACACATTTCTGTTTATCTTGGTCTATATTGTGACTAGACTCTAGTAATATCTTTTTAGGATATTTATATATATAAGCAGATTGGATCTTAACTTGGATTTTTCTGAGTCCCTGAAAATAAGTAAATATTTGTAACTGATAGTTAGCAGTTATCTTTTATATTTTCTTCTTCTTGTAGAAGAAAATTCATAAGCAGAAGATTTACTTTGATTTAGACTAGTCACTGCCAGGCTCTAAAGTTTTATGAAAGAGAAAGTAAAGCATGCCAATTGGGTATTGAAAAAAAGATTGTATAGAATCCATCCTTGGTAGCAAATTAAACCCTCATATGCATTTTTTTCTGGAGCATTATCTCTTGAACCTGAAACTGTTTACAAGAACAAAGAGTTGAATTGCCTTGTTGGTTATCTTCCTCACAAGCATATATGATTAAAAAAAAAGAAGAGAACACTGTAAGAACTAGAAGGCAGAGTCTGAAGATTCCACCAGCATTTAAAAAAAGCAAAGTAACTAGCACTTCTTGATATTCTTATAATGATTCCATCAGTTAGCATCTCCCTTTATTACAATATCTCCATCTTCTTCCAATTCACAATCAAACTATTCTTAAATGCCCTTTTTGACACCAGTTACTGTATAAATTCTCTTGGGTAAAATTAAGTCCCCTATTTCTTACTGTGTAGACTGCATCTACATACAAAGTTATTAGGATTTACGCAAGTAGATCAACCAGTTAATGAAAAAAACAGTGAGTTACCACCTCAGGAACACATTGCACCGCTGAGTTCTAGGATAATGGTTACATTCCTGACTTTTGCTCCCTAGAAAAACAGATTTTTTTCATGAGACTTCCCTGTATGCAGGACAATGTTTTCTCAAAGCTTCAAACTTTGAGGTAACTTAAAAGGTGCAGGATAAACTTATCTGAGAACAAAAGAGAAATGGAGTCCTAGTATTGTCTCATGCAGACGCCTTTCTGAGGAGAAAGCACAGAGTCAATATTCAATATGGTGAGCAAGCAGAAGCTTTTCAGCATATTTAAATTTAAAATATCCATCCCAGTCTGTTAGACCGTATTCGTGTTCTCCTAAATGATCTTTTTCATTTTGAATCATCAAATAATTTTTGAGACAAAAATTATTTTGAATAAATGTCAAGAATTATTTTGAAAATTCTCTTCCCAGAACCCAAGCAAAGTAGCATGTTGTGAGCTAATACTGTCAGAATGTTGTGTATTTTGGCAAGGCTGGAGAATGTTTCAGAAGAAAAATTCTTCAAAGGAAAGGAAAATTGAAAACTAAGATTTCTACAATTCTATTCTGTAGAATTGCACATACAAATACATTTAAACAATTAAACAATTAACAATTAAAAGGATCAGCATTCTACATAGCTTTGGGGTTGGTATGATATCTAAAATAATTAGCTCATTTATTTCATGTGCTCATTAATATTTTAATCACATATCGTTCTTCCTGATCAGTACCTGTACTGATTGCCATAATAAGCCACTTATATTTTTTCCTCTGTGACACTGCCTAGTAAATTGTTACTGGAAATATTTACAGGTTTCCATTCAGAAATTGACATAGCAGTCAGCAGTTTATGCAGGCAGTTCAGGTTTGTTTTCTATTACAATAAAAAGCATTTTCAACAAATAGAAACTTTGAGAGGCATGCTGTAGTTTTCATCAGATGCATTTTCTGATAAGACACAGTGACGAGGTTTATAAAATTCCTTATTTTTAAAACATCAACTGGTGTTCATTCATTTCTTATTGACATCCTGCAATGCCATAGCAGATAGAGATCTTTCACAGTTTTCATTACCATTAGGATATGCTTCTTCAAATTACTATTTAAAGATAAACATTTTCCAGTGTTTACTGCCCTTCTTTCTGTGTCTTTCTAGACACCAGAAGGTGAAACAAAAATAAAATTTGATCAGATTTCATGCCTGTTTTTTTCCATAAGTGAAAATTCCTTCCTTGCAGAGACCTCATCTCAAAGTCTCTGGTAGTTAAAAACACAATAAAATCCATTCCAAAAATACCAATACCCTCCAAACATCTTCCGTGTCTAAGTTATTTAAAGTATTTTAAGTCCTCAAAGAAATGAGAAAAGAGAAAATTAATTCCATGTTTAGAGACATTTTCTTCATTTTGAAGTAGAGATCACCTTTTTCGAGATTCAATTACTCTGAGGTCTACGGTACTAGAAATATGGTAAACCACAACAGAATTAGCTTTAATTATATTAAGAGTATACTGTCAGAGGCTCTGTCTATTTTATTGAATTCTGGGATACTTCTGAGCCCTCGGTCTGATTTCCCTAGTTGTTCCCCATTTTTTAAGGGGTTGGTTTACATTCAAAGCAGTGTTACAGGGGAAAGAAAAAAGCACAGGTATAGGGCCAAGAATGTATTGTCAGCCTAATAAAAAAAAAAATTAAATGCAAATGAAAAGCAACAGTCCAGCTACAATGATAGTAACAATTATAGTACAAATTAGTTCAGGAAAAACTATATTATTACGCTTAGAATTCTTAAAAAAACACGTTTTAAAAGTAAATCCGTTTTTGCTGATAGTGTACTCGCCTCCCCAGTATCCCTCCAGTTTCCGCAGCCGAGCGGTGCCGTGCTGTCATGGCGAGTCACAGCGTCCCGCGTCCCTTCCCGGGAGGAATGCAGTGCTGCCGGTCAGGGCCCCATCGTCCTCCGGGTTTGGATGTGCTTGGGTCTATCTTGGCATTTCCTCACCATGGCTCCTGCCTTGCGGCTGCTCCCGGCTGAGTGTGAGCGTGGCCCTGCAGCCTCCCCAGGCAGCCACAGGGGCTCTTATTTGGGCAAGGAGCCCCTGGGTCTGCCGGGCCCTTCCCATGGAGGCTCAGGCTCAGGCTCAGGCTCAGGCTCAGGCTCAGGCTCAGGCTCAGGCTCAGGCTCAGGCTCAGGCTCGGGAGACCGCAGGCGCTTGGTCCCGAGCGGGGAGCTGGAAAAGCCCGGCTTTGGCTGAGCTGAGCCCCGGCCAGCCCTGACACTGGCGCTCTTCAGAGCCCTGGCCTCGGCGTGAAGGAAGTCTCTGCTACTGGGCTCCAGGTGGACTTTCGAGAACAGGAACAAACAAATCTTCCTGCTTCCGATATATACTGGAAATGTATAGTCATGTATACTGCCTATGAACCCAGCAGAACCAAGCTGTAAATAAAGTCAGAAGCTTTTCTTTTATATAAGCAGTCACTGTAGTGATTTTATGACGAATTTTCTTTTAGTCACAGAAAAATAAATCTTCTCAATCTAGTGAAAATTCTCATAAAACTTGTCTTCTTTCCTTAAAAGTGATTGATATGTCAGAAAAAAAAAAACCCAGAACTTAGAGCTGGAAACTAGTGAGAAAATAATTTGAATTTGGAAGCTATTTTAAAGTAAAAGGGACAACATAAAAAATATGGAAAACACAAAAAAGATCACCAGCATGCTCCAACAGTTAATTTTGTGATTAAATATATGATATTGGAGCTAAAAAATAAAAAAAATCAGTTTCATTAGTAAGTTTCATACACTGTCTCACTACTTTCTGCTTTTTAAAAAAATTATTTGGAAGAGCATGAATTCCATGCAGTTTTTTAATTTTCTGTCTTATTTTCTGTTTTCCGCTTAAAAATTCGATCTTCAACACTAATTCTCTAGCACACTCTTTAGTAAATACTTAACAACAACAACAACATTAAGGATTAAAATTTGATTGTTAAATCTTTAGTAGGTAACATCTTCAGTTTATATTTTTTACTAGCAAGCTGTCAATATAGAGCTTAATCTTCAAATTCTTGAAACCACTGCAAAGGAAAGATTATATCTGAATATCTACAGTATGATCAGGGACTGACCTAAGATTTTATAAAAAAAAGTTAGTAAATACATTAAACAGAAATTTCTTTACAGTTATCATACTTACCTGGGCTGAGACTTTCCTTCAATCTTTACATTTATTGGAAGCAAGGTATTAGACAGTAATGCTTATTTCAAGTGTGTGTTCTCAATATTTTGTTACAGTTTCCTTCTTTCCCTTTCTGGATCAAAATCAATTATTCCATTCTGGAGTTAAAATTCCCTACTATGAAATTTTTTGATCATTTGAATTCTGACCAGCTCTATTTAGAAATATTTTCATCTAGTCCTGATCATATTCAGACCCAAAATATTTTCTATAAATGCATTAAATTAAAAGGTCAGACTTTTGATGTACCAAATCTACTGGAAAAAGGAAACTCATTGTGTTATCACAGGACATCTACCATCTCTTTATAGGTGAGTAAAACATGCTGAGGGAGATTTAGAATGGGATTTAGGGAATATTTTGCTGAAGCCCATCCTGCTATTATTATCTAAATTAAACTGCAGAATTAAATTGCCACAGGACGAAAGTCAAAAGTACAAATTAAATCAAAAAGCAATTAGAGATATCTATGGCTTAAAAGTCCTTACAGACCTTTTAAATGCCAAGTTATAAATAGGAATTTTAACTAAGGAGATGCCAATACTGCAAGCTGTTGGAAGCTGAGAGAGATTATGCTGTGGAAAAGATTACTCTTTACACAACCCATTTTTATATTAATTTTCTAACTATGTTTCCACTTGCTACAGTAAGCCCAGGGTACTTTTCTAGATGGATATTTGTTCTTATTTCATACAACCATTCCTAAAAGTTGCGTTTAATTTCTGAAAAATACCATTATTTCCCGAGTTGCAAGACTTAATGTATATTCAGTAAGTTTAGTAACAAAAGTAGCTCATGCTTGTTCTTGATGTGTTCACGTCATTGAATCTATTGTTGTGGGCAAAATGCTGAATGTGTAACCTTTAACCTAGCTGCTTTAAAAAAGAGCAAAATATAAACAGAAAAGTAGACTCATTCAGGCAAAGCTATATTCATTAATGATGTTAGGAGACACCATAAGAAAAAATACTTCCAGAAAAAATTGGCATTTTAAGGAAAAAAAATTCATGCTAATGCCATTAGAGAAAGCAACTCTCAGTTTTGAAAGCTAGAGCTGATTTTAAGTTGATCTGATGTGTCTGTTGCTTCCTTGTTTATAGGATTACAGGAAACAATTGTCAGAAAATGAGGCAAGACTTTTAAGGCAAATTTGAGGTAAAGTGAGGAGAAAAAAATGAGGAATTAGGAAAGATTTCTCCGTCTTAGTATTTTTCAAAATGATCCTGATTGAGCTGTGCAACAAAACTCATGCTTAGAAACTTGGATCAGTAGTATGGAGAAGCTAACAAAATATAGAAGATTGAAACCTAGTTCACTCAGGATATTTACAGAGGGCAAAGTGGTTAGAAAACATAACTTCAAATTAGAAAACATAACTTCAAATTCAAAACCCAGATAATTTAGCAAGCTCAACAGGGCTTATCTTTTTGGCTCATATTAAATCAAAACCACACAACCCCCAAAACATTAAAGACAATCTAGTACAACATGAATGTTCAAGCAAAGAAGATGAATTCTCAGAGTTTCTTCCTTTCTGCAGCACTTCCCAGCTACTGAGGAGTGATTTGACAAAAATATATTTCGCATGAATCGACCAGGGGGCTCTGAAGTCTGAAGCTAGATGATGGCAACTACAGAACTCTAAATGAAACATAATGTGTCTGATGAATATCCAAAAAGACAGGCTATAACGCAGCTGGAAAATTTCACTAAAAAAGTTAAATTATCATTACTCTGGCTATGGGAGGAATGGCATTTTCAGTAACATTGCTGAATAGGCAAGAGGGAAGGGTATTTGGCTGGGACCTATGTTTACAGTAGAAGGGAGATTGCAGAGACATTATTGTGATTGATTCTCACAGTATGCTGGGTCAGCTAAAGGCTCATACTTCTGACATTTCAGATTTGTACACAAGGAAAATATATTTCTGTCCCCTTCTATTAGCTTAAGCCTCAGTACAAAATACTGCACATTAACAAGAAGTACATTTCTACACAAAAAGCAGTGTTGGGAATTATTCTATAGGAAATTTTATTCCCTTTATTTGACATAGTGTTTGATGTATTCTAATATACAACTGTATCTGTGGGTGTGTTCTACAGACATCAATCTGGTGCCATCTGGTAAAACCACATTTTCATTGCAGATCAAAACAGAGTTTTACAGCAGAACCTGGTACAGTCATGATAGAGTGGGGACAGCTGAAATATCTAGTGGTCTCTAAATTCCCATGTTGAATGTGTTTTCACATTGGCCTCAGCAGTGCATTATAAGACAGCTTGCTGATTCAGACCTTTTCTAAAAAATAAAAGTTGTTATTTGTGTGTCCATACCTAATCCACTAGTAAGCTTCCTTATGTTAATTTAAAACAGTACTGTCATTTTCTGTATCTCCCAAACAGATAAAAAAGTCTAAATTAAGTAAGGCTGAGTAGGTTAAAATATTTCTTCTAGGAAATTTGCTAGGTGGAGAGTTAATTATCATTATATAATTAATCCAGTGTAAGGAATCTGCCTATCTTGATCTGACTTTTTAAAGATAAGATTTGTTTGCTTTGCAGAGAGTGCATTTTTTTCCACTAATATTTCATATTTATATTAATTTTATATATCTATTTATGAGATTAGAATAGCTTCATTTCAGCCACTATGAATACAATAGGTTTGTATAAATGTATTTCTTTCTCTATGAGT
>VZSE01003285.1:510867-531837 GCA_013398275.1 Promerops cafer | reverse complement strand
CTGAATAGTGATGATATTTTTGACTTATAAAACATATGTATTTTATATATATTAAATATTTTTATATATTCAAATCAAAATACAAATGTGATAGAATACAAAAATGACCTATGATCATGGTTGAATTACAGATATGTATGGTTAAAATTAGTAAATACATTCAGTTATTCATCTCTTGGTATAGTATTTAATATCTAAACAATTTTCCTTCGTAGTTGTCTTTTCCTCTAGTGCCATATGATTGATTTAAAAGAAAAAAAAAGCTAGCAAAGAAACCTATCAGTCTTTGTCAATTCAGAACTGCTCTTCAAAAGAGCATGTAAGCAAGACAGAGATATTATTCTGACAATCACCACATCCCTGAAAGTTGTTTCTAAGTGCTGTATTAAACAACTCACCATCAGCCGTGGATCAAAATCAAGAAAAAAAAATACACCATTATTTGGATTACTTTAATAATTTTATTCAACTGGTTTCCTCTTCAGCAAGAAATATTTTTAAAAATTTGTTATTTTCACATTTATCTTCTGGTCCTGTCAATGTTCTGATATCAATACCTTCATTAAAAGAGTTAATTAATGACATATTTAGAGATATTTCAAAAATCCCATATTCCTTAAATTTTCCAGAAGTCAATACAGAATTTTGCTGAAACATTCATATTTATTAGCCAATGTAGTGTCTATCTCAAAGTGTAATATCTGGGAAGACAATTTAGGGATAAGGCTTCTGGAAACAGTGACAGGAAAAAGCTAAGCATTTCAGATTGTGTCTCCTACTAAAATTCTATATTTAGGCACACCGAATTAGAAGAAAAGTTTATGAAAACCTTCAGTGAGGGTTTAAGTCATGAAGTGAGTATGAAGAAGAATGAATCTGAATGATTCCTTTTCTGTTTTATTCCAGTTTTATGAATGAAAACAAAAAAAAATAATAAAAAAAAAGCCTAAGAGATATTTTAAATCTTTTTGCATGGACATCAGTCTATTCATAATTCACCTTCCTACAGATGCTAAATTAATTTTTTTTTAATTTTTATTTTAGAGTATCTTTTGAAAGAGAACTTCAGGACCAAAATAGTAAGACTAACTGTGGATACCCTACAGATGCAAAAAGCACTTTATTTAACTGTATTGTCACCATTTTTATTTGAACTTTGAAATATTTGTTCCAGTTCAAGTATTTAGAGCAATAGTATTTTCTTACTCTGTACTGCACTATTTCTCATTTCTGCCAAGATTTGGGCGTGCTCAACTGAATTAAAGTTATATATTAGTATTTGATTTGCACTTTTGAATAAATATATGAAGAAATCAGCCAGCCAACTTTCAAAAGTTTTTTTTTTTTTTTTCTCAGTTATTGAGCTGGGATAAGAAAGTTATAAAATAAATGTCTGCCAGAAAATCATTGAAATCCTTCTCTACTAGATTCATAGAACAAAGAGATGGAAAGGATTTCTGGAGGTCATCTTGTCTAGCCTCCTGCTCAAAACAGAGCTAGTTTCAAAGTTAGACCAAGTCACTCGAGGTCCTCCCCAAGGTTAGAGATTTCACAAGCTCTCTGGGCTTGCCATTCCAATAATGAAGATTTTGCTTTTATGAAATGCACTTTGTAATTTCCCCTGCTGCATCCTGCACCACGGTCTCTTTTTCCTTTGCTGGGCACCTTGGTCCTCAGTCAGTCCATGAGCCTGTTCTCAGGGGGTAGAGAGGTACCATCAAAGTTGTATGAACCGCAGCCCGCCCAGTCTGATGAATGTGTATGTGTCCATGATGAGCAGATCTTAGTTTGGTCATCCTTTACTGGGCGCCGTGCTTTTCTCCCTCAAATGCTGTTCCTAAGCATGGAGGTCTGGAATGCCTGTGTTAAGCCTGGAATGAAAGATTAGGGTTTATTGTCCCGACCAGTCTCAGCTGTGACATCAGTCTTGACCATTCAGTCTCAGCCCTGCGTGTTCAGCCCTGTTGCCTACTGGCTCTGACTTGCTAACTGGTCTGCAGCTTTGGGTTGAACTTGAAGCTGACTCTTAGCTTGCCATGTCTGATGATTTTCAAAGTGAGACCAGAACTTGTCAGTCACAGATCCAGCCCTGCTTGGGTATGTAGAGCTGCACTTAATCAGTGAAGGTGCTGCCTTGGTTATCCTTGGTTATCCTTGGTTATCAGCTGGTCTTTCCCCACTGAGCAGCTCTTGTCACTGACTGACAGTCTGAGCACACTTTGCAATTAAAACTCTGGTAAATAGCAACCTAAATATCTCCATATTTTCTATATCCTTTGTCACTAGATCACCACCTCTATTGAAAGCAGTACAATTTACTTTTGGATTTCATTGGATTTAATTGGAAAAATATTTTTATTGGACTTCATTTTTATAGCTGACATACCTGTTTAGGTCCTTCTTTTTGCTCTTTACACCCTTCTGGCAAGCTTTATTTTTCCCTACATGCCCATGTGACATTTCTGTGTTATTCTTTGGAAGTTTCAAAAGAGAAGAATTAGGGAGCCTTCTTCCTCTGCAGAAGGGGACATCTGAGTCCCATTGTCCTTTGCTTTCTTCACTGCCTCAGACAGGGATTAGGCACAACTAGGGAATCCCACAATTAGGGATTAGGCACAACTGGCCTAATTAGGCTCCCCAACAGACTTTGTCTCATCATCTGCTGCCACGTCTGAAGTTTGTCTGCAAATGAACATACGCAGAGGGGAACTCGGTTGTCAGAAATCACAAGCCTCCAGTGTCTTTTACAAGCCTCCAACATCTATTATGGTAAAAGTTCATTCTCCTGCTGGGGAGGAGATGCAATCTCCCTGCTCTTAAACCATGTAAGGCTCTTACTTCTGCACAAGCCCTGTGAAGGGGAAAATATTTCCCTTCCCTCACATAAACACATGCAGCTCATGAAGCAAGTCACATCCTGAAATCTTCCATTAGTTCATTAGGAAATCTGCTACTTCATTAAGAAAACTGCCTGAAAAAAAGGACGGTTCTCTCTGGGAGTTGCATGTACATTAAACTCATCTCCTTAAAGCACCAAGAGAATTCCAGTGAATTTCTGAATAATAAAAGAAATGAGAATCACAGCTTTGATGTTTTATTGGGGTTTTTTCTGTTTTGTTCTTTTTCTATCAGCTTTGTCTTCCTTTCTTTATATTTCTTCCATCAATATTTTACAACTTTTTTCAAGATTGATAATTTAATATTTATGTGCAAGAAAATTAAATTATTAGAAAATATGTTAATTATAAAAATTAACAAAACTATATACTGGAATTTTCGGCCTGTGCCTTATGAAGGTTTTTGGGTTTTTGGAAGAATGAATTAAAACTTTGTTGCTGTAAAGTAATAAGGGACTGTTTTTCTGTTCCACTGCAGGTGTGTCCTGATCTCTCAGGAATTTGTTACCTCACTCAGGGAAAAAAGGAAGAATTAGCATTATCTGCTAATAATTGTACCCTTCTTGGTTTTTGAGCAAGAAGCCTTCTGAATATAGTTAGAGACAGTCTGAGATTTCACTGCTATTAATTTCAAACTCAGTTTTTATCTAAAACTTCAGTGCTGGGTTCTAGTATAAATTTGACTTGTCTGATCACCAAAGATGTCTGATTTAGCACACAATAATTTTACTATTTATTATATGAGCAAACGATACCTGTTAGTGCCAATCACATTCATTGCATTTGATGTTACTTATCATAGAACTCTAAAACTTAGATGCAGGTGATCATCAATGTTTTGTTCAAACATGCAATGCTGAGTATTTTTAAAGTTATCTAAAATGAGGCAGTTTTTTTCAAGGCCATATAATCATTGTGACATGAAAAATGCAATGTTGTAGTAATAAAGTATTAATGATAATCATGGTGCATTATAGAAACATGTCGTGCTGCAGCTTTGGAAGTTTGGAGCTCATTTATCTTTTGTGAAACACTGAATTCTACTGACATTATCTGGATATATTGCAAAAATGTAATTTCTTGAGTATTCTCATTTGATGGTAGAAGATGCAGAGGTATTGGTTCAGCAATATCCTTCAAGTTTTCTCACTCTCCTCAAACAGCCATGACCTGGAATCATCCTGGAGGTGACACTGCCTGTCTTGAAAGAGATGACACACTCTTTACTACACTCAAGCTACTCTACTACCTATGAAGAGTGATCCTATTAAAGTGACTTTTTCCCCTCTGGTTCTTGCAGATAGTGAAAGGGATTAATGTCATTTTGTGCTGCTTTGTGTGACTCTGTGCCTGTGCTGGGTCAGGGGCAATAAAAAGGCAAGGCAGAAACACATGAGGAGATGAGCAGTCCCTTCAGGCCAAGCAGGAGTTCTGCTCCTTACCCCAAATAGTATTTTTCTTTTCTTTCAGTCAAATATGAAATGCCTACAGATTTATCTGGACCTATCACCTGTCAGATTAAAGTTTTTCTCCACAAAAATATTTAAAAAGAACTCCAAACAAACCAAACTTTTTGTCTGCTGGTCCTCTGAACTATGAATCTTTACGTGGCTACACTGTGATTCAGAAGAGGATGTGCTAACCAAAGACACCTGTTTTTTCTTTTGTGTTTGTTTTGTTTTGTTGTTGGGAGGGTAGTAGGGGTGGGGGTGTGTTTGTTTTTGTTTTGTTATTTTTAATTATTTGTCTGCTCTGTGGAAAAGCTGCATTCAGAAAACAAAATAATAAAATTCTAGGTTGTTTCATGTGACACCACTAGTAGATTATTAAGTAATAAATAAAGACTACTGTAGAGTTTCTTTAGGAAAGGGTCAAGCAAGTTGCATCCTATGGGAAGAATGGAATTTATCACTTTCTATTGCTTCTTTTCACCTTATAGAACAGGTATATGAGCTCTCTTTTATTTTCCAAAATAAGTGTTTCTAAAAAATATTTCTAATAAATTGTATGGGTTTTGGCATTAGCCAGAAACCTTACTAATCATCATAACATGAGCTGACTGACAAATTTTCCTGAAAAAAATATTTCAGAAAAGGAAAAGTCAGATCTGAATTTCAAATAACAAGTTATTTCTTTGAAATGAAGTAAACCAGAATCTAAAGAAACATAAGAATTTTTTAATCTCATTTATCCAGGTATTTGGACAATATATTACTAGCAAATGCAATATCTTTTGGAAATAAAAATTTCCAGGTGGCTACAAAGTACACATTGTGCTCCTAAACCTGGTAATCTACAGTAGCTCCTACACATATATCATAAAGCATTTGAGATTGAACCTTGGTGCAATCATGGTAAAATGGAATAGTTAAAACATCTGCAACTATGTGGGAACTGATAAGTGGAATTTATACTTGAGAATGTAATAAGAGTTGACACCTATTTGTGACATGACTGTATCATAGATTGCCTGCAGGCATGATAGCATCTCTATTTCTAGCAGGCAAAGATGTATGTGGTGAAGGTGAAAATATCATTTAAACAGTTGATACCTTTCAAATAGTCAGAGCTAAATGCCTTGTACAGTTCTTGCCTTTTCAGAATAAATATACACAATTTGAAATTCTGGATAAAGGAATAATGTATCGGTGATTATTAAGTCAAGCCAGAACACACATTTGCAACAACACACGTGGCTATCTGTGGAGGAATTTGATTTGTTGTGGCAAAGATTAATAATCAAATATTTCTGGGAGTCTGTGTATAATAATTTGACATCCTGGATATCTGTTTAGTTTATTTATCTTACAAATAAAATCCATTGAACTGTTTTAAAAACCTCTTTATATTTAGAAAGGACCTAACAAAATCATAACCTCCTTTACAATACAACTTACTCCCATCTGAGAGGTAAAGAAGTATATGGTCACAGCTGACACTGAAAAGGAAGTTTGAGCATAAGTCAAGAGTAATATATTCAGACATGAACTCAAAAGTTTCTTTTTTATTTATATGAGAAATTATATTTAAGAGTGCATAAATTGACTCTTCCATTCAGTGATATGTTTAAAGATTAAAATGAGGTGTTTGTTACCTGCCATATCTTCAGCTTTCAGCCTTACTGCTATATCATCAGATCAGAAGTTTGTTACCAGAACAGCATCTTGCATTCATAATGCGCTAACTGAACTAATCAAAACTTCTATTATCTTCTTTGGTCTTTTTTCTCAAATTTTCCTCTTTTCACTCTTACTTTTTTTCTCTATACTCTCTCCACACCAACATCTCTTGCTTCATCATTCTGCACTTTCTCATCCTTCTCTTTTTTGCCTCTTTACCTTTCCATCATGTTAATGCCAATGTCAGAGCACTACCAAGACAGGTGCTGCTCCTTAAGGGACAGGGAGCCAGAAGCCAAGAGTGAGACCTTGCTGGCCAGGGCCTGTCCCTCTGTCTGTCCATGGCAGCACCCACGTCTCTGTAAACCCCATAAGATGATAGGTCTACCACTATGCACAGCTTCTAACTCCTGTTTGTTCTCGGGGCTGCATTTGCTGTCCATAGCCAGTCACGCGGCTTTCAGCAGGGGAGTCTGCGAGCCGTGTTCATCGCACTGTTCTCCCACACACATTCTCACTGCCTCCCCCGCCTCAGCTTCAGCCTCCAGTCACTATTCTCCCAGAACTGGAGCTGCTGCCATTCTTACTTTCCTGCAGCAGGAAGTCCCAACCCCTGCTGCCCACTGCCTCCTCTCAGTGCCCAGGTGTGTATCTGTTTCTCTGATGCAAATCACAAAGGACTTCTATTGTCAGAAGCCACGCATTCCTAGACTCCCACACCTTGTGAATCTCCAGCCACCTGACATTCAGCATAGACATGGGACTGAATATATTCTTTTGATGATGTCTTTTCAGTACAGAGCAGAGAGTGGCTGGATTGTTCAGCACTGTGTGGAGCAGTAATCTTTGAAGGCTGTAGAGGCTGAATGTTCTCAGTGCTGTGGTCTTACATAGCAACCTCCCATCAGCTATTTTTTGGTAGGAATAAAATCTGCCTTATCTTGTGGAAGAAAGGACTAAGCCACTTCTCTTCAGGTAAAGATTTGAGGTGGCTAATTCAGAATGGGTTAAGATTTTAAGAAATACTGTTTTCTTAACTTTTTCACTTGATGCCCCACTCTTTGTGGACTTCTACAGACTGTTCCTCACTCCCTTATCTTTTGTTTGATCAGATTCAGCTGTGGTAATCAGGAGTTTAAGGGTTCAGGAAACATGATGCAGAATGTTATGGCACATGGCCTTATCTGAAACCTTGGCTATTTCTATGTCCCTGTCAGCAGGTTTTTCTTTTCTTGTCCTCAAACAGGTCTCACTTTTGCATTCTCTTCTGTCCCTGACTCCCAAATGCATTTCCCTCTCTCTTTTGCACTTCTCTCTCACTCACAGAGTGGTTAGTGTACCTTACTTAAAAATATGAGTTCTTGAAAGGATTTGGCTGTTTTTTTCTTGCAAAGGTTTACTCTTCCTGCCCATGTGATAAATGCCTGCATGCACCTTCATGCCCCCAACAGAGACATCCTTGAAATGCAAAGTAGTTACGTGTTATTTAGGTTCTACATTGAATTCCAATACAGTCAATCCATTTTTCACTTACAAGTTTGAGAAGTATACTTTCAAGGACCTCAGTTCTGTTCTTAGCACTCTTTTTCCTACTGTTGGCATTGCTACTTCTGTCAGCAGAAGAGCAGGGGGAAACCATTAGTTAATGGCTAAAGCCCTTCTAAACAGTACTTGTTTATCCATTTCCTTTCATGTTCCCCTGAATGGCAGATAGTGTTTCACAGTTGTAAGAGTAACTGCAATCAAATACAAATTTGAGAATGCACAAAAAGAATAACAGATAAACGAGAAAAGTGTTTTTTGGATAAGCCTTTTGACTGTAGGATTAACCCTGTGTATATTTTCTAAATTAACGACATTAAAATATCACTTAAAGATATTTAAGTATTTACAATTTTTTTCTACTTGTAATAAGTAAATCAATTGCTATATTAATAGTAAAAAGACTAAATAGTAAAAAAGTGCAGCTTAATTTTTAAATATGATTTGTGTATGTCTAACAGTTAATAGGATGTGAACCAGAAAAGTTATAAAATTAGCATGTACCAGGAATAAAAAAAAAATACACAGTATGTAAGTAGGGTGGAAATTGTTGCAATGACAGGGAAAGAGCTACCTGGTGGAACAAGATGAAAATGAGAAGAGTTTCACAACAGTTATAAGACTATTATTACCAATTCTCTAATGTTCTTTTTTATTTAGTTAGCTTATCAAAAGTCCAGAGTGGTTATATTTCATATTAAAAAGCATGGCAACATTCCTTTTTAGCGTGTTAAAACTTTTCAAAGATCTTAAAGGATCAAGAGGGAATTTTTCCCTCTGTTCCTGTATCACGTGGGGTTTACACAGTTC
Source organism: Promerops cafer (assembly GCA_013398275.1). NCBI lineage: Eukaryota > Metazoa > Chordata > Aves > Passeriformes > Nectariniidae > Promerops > Promerops cafer. The sequence continues at coordinate 523,469 of VZSE01003285.1, read as the reverse complement.
ACAATAAAGCAGATCTAAAGGTTTTTCTGCCTTGACTAGTTCTGTGAGGACTTGATTTATAGATGGAGGGGGAAAAAAGACATTATAGCACAAGGACTTCCTGAAGAATAGCAGATTTTCCCAATTGCTACCAAAGTACTATCAGCACTTCATCATTGTGTAGCCTCTAATTCCCAGGCTAAAGCTGCCAATCCCGTTTCAGATCCCAGTATGGAGTTGTGAGCAAGTGTAGGGTTTACTCATCGACAGTCCCCGCAAACTGTCAAATTTAATAACACAGGAAATGTCAGCCAAATTGCTATACTGAGTTCCATGTGAAGAAGAAATAATAAGCAGTGTTATATAATGTTATTCAATAGGGAATGATTTCTAGTTGTAGCAGCTTTCATTTATATTCTTATTCTTTTCAATGACACAGGTGGTGATGCCTGTAGTTAGGTTTGTCTGACATTTTCCCATTGCAAGTCTGTGTTTGCAGTTCCTTATAGTTTGGCCAAGTTTTAAGCATATGAGCTGCCTAGGCTCCTTTATTATTTATTTTTTATTATTTTGTAAGCTTCTTCCTGTACCTGGCATGTAGCCACGTGGAAGCTCATCCAGCAATGTGAGGTATCAGAAGCTGTTCTTCCTCTAGTTGAGATGCCTACATCATTAGAAAATAGAAAAGTCTCAAGGAAACTTTTTGATTTGGGGATTTCTCTTTCTGAACTGAAAAGCCTTGATTTTACAGGAACACTCTCTTGCTTTCCCTTTGAGAAATTTCAGTTTAGAGAGATACAGTTAAAACTATTGAACTGCAAGAATTTTGTTGTTGTATTTGATATATGCACTACTTAGAAATTAACATTTTTCCCCACATTATGTAAAAATGTGTTAAGTAAAAATGCCTGTGATTTCATAAGAATTATTTTTTTATTCTTGTTATAGACAGTGTAAATCAGAAGTAGCAAAATGTAGCAAAGTTTTAAACCTCTTGGTTTGTATTTTCTCAAAGATTTCACTTTAGTATTTCCTAGAATCAGGGACAAATGCTGATGTCTGTTCTTTGGAAAACAGACAATGAATATTAAAATCCTTATTCCCACCATTTTAGCTGAACTGAATCTTCATGGCAGATTTTTCCTCTACCATTCAAGGTTATAAGTATCAGAGTAAATATCTTTGATAGAAAAGGTATTCTCCAGATGTTGCTGCCTTTGGGTCAGAATGAAATTAGGTTGTGTGCCATGCTCTTAACTCCAAGCTATTGTTTCTACTAATTGAGAAATCATCCTTCCTTTCCTCTTGCTCGAGGAAAGAAAGGAAAAACACACATACACAAAGAAAATAAAAAATCCCAAACAAAACTATACACCAACAAAACCAAACTAGGCCAAACAAATCACATAACTCCAAAAAACACAAAACAGACTTTTCTTGAATGGTATATTTATACATTTTTGCAGGTCCTCAAATTATCTCTAAATCATAGAGAGTTTTAGCAGAGATTCTGCAAGCTCCCCTCAGACTCACTTTTGCACTAAACTTGCCATATGCTTACCACTCTGTTTCAAGGAAATCCTTGGAGTACACAAGATTTCAGGATACTGTTTTCTTTCTTTCTTTGAGATGGAAAATACCTTTATTTCATAAAAAGTCTAGGCACTTTTGCTCATTTACCAAAGTAAAGAAAAGAAAACATATAAGTCAGCTCTTCCTTTTAAATACCCAGCTGTCAAACATTTCTCAAACTATTTGGCATGTGTTATTTAGCAATATATTATTGCTAATTTCTCTGCAATGCTTTAAGCCATGTAAGAAAGCTTCCTCCATCAAAGAGAAAAAAATAGATTTGCCGAATTTCTTGTCTCTCTATTCAGAATATTATGCTCGAAATAGTAAATTTATGTCACTTATGGCAGATATGCTCACAGTCATATCCTTACATTTTTATTTACTGTAGTCCTTTCGCAGGGACAGCAACAAACTCAAGTGAGACCAAACCTTTCTCTTTTTCTTCCTTCTGTGACTCAGATTCTTCTTATTCTCATTTCACCACACTTGTGGATCCAGAGTGAGTGAAGATTTCTTTAGGGCAGGAATTGGTCATGTGCTCTAAGCTGTTATGTTCATGGTTTATTGCCTCATTTCTAACTCATCTCTTACTCATTGCATAAAATCCTGCCTAAAGCTTGTCTTGGTACAAAAATTTAAAAAAAAACCAGAGTGACAGTAACAAAAGAGAGGAATATTACAAAGAAAAAAACAGTCTCACTTTTTTCCTGTTTAATAAAGAAATGTAGCCTGCTAGTGAAGCAGGCCACTTCTTATTCTCTGTAGGTAATTAATTCTGGCAAGTGTTTTACTATTGTACAGTCTTTCTGCTGTGAAAATACATCTTCATCAAATGCAGTGGGCAGCAGTGTACAATTCCAAACAAAACTTGGTTTTGAAGATAGATAACTATTTCAGTTCCATATCTAAACATGTAATTTTCTTTCAGAGCCTGCATGAATTTTATTCCTCTGCCCAGCTTAGAAAATGGAATGTTGATGGGATTGTATCATCCACACTACCTTTCTGCATCTGTCTATTGCAAAAGGCATGAAATGGAATGCGTCGCTCTAGCATTGATTTGTTGCCAACGTAATCTCTTTTATTCAAGTCACAGTCCAAGGGTTTCTCCACTACCACATTATTTCACAATTTTTCTTCCCCAACACTGACCATGCATTATGAACAAGTCAGATATGTTCATTCAGCTCTGATTTTTATACATCTTTTGAATCAATACCTCAGTGATTGATCTTCTAAAATTTAAGAATCAGTGAGCTGTGTAACTGAAACAGCAAAGAAAGTAGGTGGAGGATTTTCAGTCTTGGTTGAAATAAACACCAGGTGCAATATTGTGTTTTTAATGATTCAAAGACATAAATTAAACATGCTGCAATATTGTTTGTTACCATACCTTCTCTCTTTATTTAGATTATACATTGGGCCATTCTCACTTCTCAGTCAGATTAGGGACTAACAGGCAACAGGGCATATAAACACTTACTTTAAATGTCTTTTTCCAGTAACTCTATTTCAGTTAGAAATGCAGCAATTCTTCACTTAAGCTGTTTTCTTGAATTGATTGCTTGTATATTTTAGCCAGTGGTATCTCAATATATTGGTGACTACAGCAGAACAAACCAATGCCCTACCAGTCCAACATTTTGTCTAGCAGCAGTTAGCACCTCTGTAGCACAGATGCTACAGAGGAAGATGAAATTCTTCCAGTTGAGCAGCAGTATAATATCAGGGAAGTGGGCAATTCCTAACCTTGAAAAGTGTAAGTTAACAATTTGAGAATTAGTAATCTGCATAGAATTCCTTAGCCTCTCATAAATTGAAATATTTTGTCATTCCTATGGATGTGTTACATAGCTCATTTGAAGCTGGTGGCAATTATTTGTCACTGTATCTGATTCAAGATAATTTTTTTTTGTTAGCTCAATTAGCTGAAGAGTGCTAGAAGCACATACCTGAAATTCTATATCTCTTTGTATGTTAATTATACCCATCATAATTTTTCTTACTCTTCTGTAAAGGGAAATACTACTTCCAGACTGTTTAAAATGATCAGGTATAAGTCTTCTGTCAAGAAGAAGAATTCTGCGTGCCTAATGTTCTAATCATAATAGCAGCGGGCTAGAAAGAAAACAGATGCATTATATTTCCAATATGCTACCTTGAGCTGAATTTTAAAAGTTGAACTAAATAACTGAATTCAATAACTGAAGTAGGGTATATGAGGGTACCTTATGATTGTATTACTTGGCAGTATCTGATTATACTCTTTCTTAGTATATTTTTAACTCTGTTATTTCTTTTTTAGCTCAATCTCTATACCAAAGATTTATGGTTGGATGCAATCTATGCAGTAGTAAACTTAGAAGTTTAGATATTTTTCCTTAGTTTTACATCTAAATTCCTTTAATAATCAATTGAGAGAAGTGGAATTTATAGATTGATTCATTTTGTTCAAGGATAAAATATATTAATTGTCTATAAATAGTGCCTGTCCTAAACTCAATCCCCTTAGAGGTAGAATTACATTTAATTATGGGAATTATTTAACTGATTTCAGTTACATCATAGTTAGTTGAAAGGAAGAGAAATAAAAACCTGATGGCTACTAACATACTAAAGGAAAGGATGTTTCTTTTGTGGAGAACAAAGCAGTCCTCTGAAAGTATGTTAATTTTAAAAGCAAATGAAGAAAACCTCAGATTCACAGTGAGCTATGGAATAACTCATGCATAAGGTATTCCTTTTGCTGTAATCTCCAACTAGAAAGAAAAACAGAAGTCAACAGCCATGGTACTATGTCAAACCATAGTACTTGCTGGCCAAACTGATCCTCTTTCAGATTCAAGATTTCTATGTATTCATATTCCACAGTTTGCACAAAAAGATGTAGCTGGAAAAGATTTGACAAAATGTAGGGTCTCCCCTTCACTGAAAAATCTGTGTCTGGGAAAGAGGGAAGGGTACCATACCTGAACATAAAGGGAAGAAAAAAATTCAGAAGTGTTAGTTAAATCTGGTTTAATAGGAAAAAGTAATAGTTGATTGTCTCCTTCAAGTAAATCAATTTTAAGTAGTGGGAAGCCGCTGAAAGAATATGCATACTCTGTTAACTCTTCCGGGACACTGAAAGGAAAGCACTACCACATGTTTATCTTCTTGGTAATGCCTTGCTGGGTTTTTAGGGCTTTGGGTTGGTTTTGGTTTTGGTTTTGTTTTCTGTCCATACTGCTGAGTCTTCCTTCGTTATCTCTTATATTTCTGTTACATTTGCTCTGTCCAGAGTATAAACTAGATTTGGAGACGCTATGGAGGACTTGCATGGAGCCATTGGCATTCCAACACATACCTACTGGATGCTTCAGGTTGTGTCTGCCCGGATGGGAGGACACCCTGCTCAGATGGCCTCGAAATGGGGTCTGTGTAGCCTCATATGATGGAAATAAAATTGCTATCTCTACACCTCTCTAAACTGAGGTGCAATTTAGTACTTGACAGCAGCAATTATTTTTCTGTAATGGAAAACTGGTATCTTGATAAAGTTCTGAGAGCAGAAATTCACATCCAATTGAGACACTGAGAAAATCCACAACATCAAGTAGTTTTGTCCACAAGTATTCTATACACTGTGTGACTATAATAAACTGATCAATCTGACCTGAAATATGCTATTTTTAACCAAAGGGTTAAAATAAAATTCCATAAAAAGAGATTTAAATAATATTCAGTTAATTTTTTAAACAAAACTATAAAGACAGTAGATTAAAATGTGAATTTAAACGATTTTATACGACACAAGAGTTGACAAGGGTAAAAACCTTTTCATAACAGTACAAAACCTTATTTACTCTTTTGCATTTGATAGAAATACTCTCATAAATTATTGTGCTCATATAGATCACAATTGAAAAATTAATAAGGAAATTTTAAAGTCAAAGGGACATTTTTTAAGAAGCATAAATATAAACAGGAACTAAACACTTGCTTCCTATTTGTGTTCAGAAATATTCACCTGAAATGTGCTACTGCAAAAAACATTTTTCCCCCCAAAATTTTGTCTTCAGTAGATTATTCTGTTACATAATTCTTGTGAAGTATTTTCTGTCAAAATTATTATTCAGGTGGGTTTGTGTGTTGTGATTTATAAACCTTGGAAGAAAAGAAAACCAGACGTTCTCTGCAGCTGAAGAACTTGTTAACAGATATCCCACAGTTTCTATTTAGTCCATTTAATGGCTCTACTGCAAGAATAATTTGTTGATTACCAGGTGTTGGCAGAACTTGCTATATCTGATAATGTGATGAATATTGCATTCTAAAGGCTTGATTCATCATTGTGTTTTCCGAGTGCCATCTGGATGTCCTGTCTCTGAAAAACCTACTGATAGAAAGTCATGTTTTAAAAGTTTTCAAACTTACTAATTTAACTGGTCCTGTCCCAGTGAAACACTCTGTGAAGCAGAGCTTCTTTATAAATCAAGAGAGCCTTCTACACATCTGTGTTTACATCTCTATACTTTCACGTAATAATTCTGCATTGTTCTTTGGCATTGCAGGCTTTTTTATATGGTTTTAAATGTTTAAATGTGCTGTATTGATTTATGCATAAAGATGGGAAAGTGCACACAAATTTTCTTGCCCAATTATTTCACCACACAGCTTTCTAATATATAGGACTCCTAGTAGCCTCTTCATTATGTTTAATGCAACAGAAATTTCTATATATGACAAGCTCAAAAATAGAGGAATAAACACATTTTAGAAAACAATGTGATCACCATTTCATTCATAGCGTAAGTAGATGCTGCATTTTTTAAACTGATGAAAAAAAATGCATCAGGTCACTGCAACAGCTGGAAGACATGTTGAAGAATCTTGGGCTGAAAAAATAAAACCTGCTCTTTGCTTAAGCTGGAAGTGTTCCCATCAGTTACCCGAGGCAGCCACCTGGCATGTGGATTTCTTCCTGAGGTGAAAAAATGCTTTACAGGTAGAACATTTTCAGTTACAGATACTGTTCTCGCAATATAATTTACAAGTGCTGAGATTGCCGACCCCAGCAGCTCCTGACATTTTGGACATGCTGGATTTCCTGTGTACCCCAGGTAAGGCGTGACTGCGAACCTGGGGATTTACAAGGATGAAAGCACACATAGTTTTGTGGAGCTTAAATGTGGGACAGAGGTGACCTGTCATTCCCAATCCCAAATTAATCCTTGAACAGGTTCAAACATCAAAGTGAGAGGTTTGGGTTCAGCAGCAAAGAAAAGATTTTTCAAAGGACTATGATATTTTGAAAATCTGTCTTATTAGCATAAGAATTATTAAAAGCCATGCACATCTGGTCTTTTTTGAGAGTGGTACCACTACTCCAGACTAGGTCTGGATACATACCACCTATACATTTCATAAGGCACTGCATTTTCTTTGGTAAGGTTTCTGAACGTTCTGTCTCTATAACTATTTTTGTGGAATGTTTATGTAAGGAAGATGAGATGCTAAGCTCTTCATGCACAAGGGTGTGCTGGTTTTGGATAGAACAGAGTTAATTTTTTTTCATAGTAGCTTGTACAACTCTATGATCTTTGATAAAAGTAGATCATATCATTAGATTTAGTCTATATACTATTTGAAAAGCTGATGATTGTCAACATTTTGATGCTAAGATCTCCAAAAGCACTGAATAGGAGAATTTCAATGTCTTTTGTAGTGCTATGTGTGCCACTCTTTTTCCAAGTACTTGTAGGTCTACCTATAGCTTTTAATCAGTCTAAATGCCAGTTCCACCCATTAAAAAGCCTTAGATAGTTTTAATTTTTCTTCAAGTTTTTTGTTATTTTCTTTGAGAAAACTAATGGATACATAATTGGGGCCTTCAGGCAGTTCTGTAGCACTGACTTTTTCCAAGTTTGTTTTGAATGTTTTTGAAGATAATAACAGTGTACCAGGACATCATGGGTAATTCAGGGTTTCTTTCTGGCTTATGCTTTGTAATAGCTCCTCTGCCATACACTCATATACGTATGCTGTAATTACACTTCAGTGGAAGACAGGAACCGATTTAATAATTATGTAGCTGGATGACTTCTTACTATCATTTATCATTTCCATTTTCTCTAGTAAAGTGGTCCTGTTGGAGAAAGATAATCTGTTAATTGCCTGCATTTAACATGACTTACTTCTTGTTATCATTTGCCATATCATCTCAAAATATAAATTATTGTAAGCATATAGAGTGTAAATGTTTAAAAGCAAGCTTCTTCTGTCATGTCTATCAGATTTAACAGATGCCTATGTGTTCTTCTGTCTTTTCTTACTTCAAGATCTGACTGCTTATATAAAGTGATTAAGTTTTTATTTATGCCTTTGTCTCATTATTGGAAGTATTGTAACTCTGAAAATACTATGATCTATTACACCAGAGGATAGTGACACATAATGACACTTAAGGACATCTATATCAATTTTACTATTGTAAGTTATTTGATTAAATAAAAAAGGTACTGTGCTTAGGCCAGACTAAAGTCACAGTAATATAGTATTTAAATTATTTTAAATTAAATTAAATTTTACCACTGTAAATGAGCATTGAGAAAGTAGAGCTGTAACACCAGGTCTGCAAAATACTACATGTAGTAGCTCCATGGGCCACTTATTCTCAAAGATATGGATAAAACTATTCACAGTGTGTATGTAAAATTTTGCAGTATTAGAACTTGAGTGTGTTACGTTAATTTATCTTTCAACACATTTGTCACACTGAAGAGACTTTTTTAACTTATAAAATTCAGTTAAAGTTACTAAGCCCTGGCACAGCAGAAAACTTTTATGTATTTTAAATCAAAATAGTGACAGCTAGATGACCCTGAATTTAGAGGATTCAGCTCTCCCAGTTTATCATGGAAGCTACTAACATAAGGCTTGTAGCTTTGATTCTTTATATGAAATGAATAAATGAGAATGAAAAAATATATCAAGCCATCTCAAATAACCCTCTATAATTAAGAAGACTAATTTAATATCTGCATTTGAATTTGAATTTCAATTTTGCAAAAACTAAATAAAAATACTGTATTCTGTAAATCCCACAGACGATATTTCTGTTTTCAAAAGAGCAATGCTTATAACCTGTGAAAAACTTAAAAATTTCAAACAGGCACATTGAATGAAGTTCCTTTGTTTGGTTTTAAGAAAAGGAATTAAGTAAAACAATATCCATCATCAGTAAGGATGAAAAAAAAATAGAATTGTTGCATATAAAAAGAATTTAAAAGGAAAGAAAAAGAAGCCAAACAAAAAACACATTCCTTTGGAACAATTTTTTTTTTTTTTTTCCTAAGGTGGTAGCATCTTTTTAGCTACTCTTCTGGCTCTGTTTGTTGGAAACACTTGCAAACGTATCAAGACCAGTTAAAAACATCCCAGATGTATTTCCACTTGATTTCTCAGGTAAGTACACTGGTACACTGGTACACTGTCAGGGGAAAACAAAAAAGTGTACTTTTGCTTTATGTTCCAGGCATACAATCAGCAAGAAACTAAACCTACAAAAAATGCAGAAGTTCAATGATGAACAGATGTTGCAGGTGTGAAAAAATAAATCAGTCTCTTGTCCTATAAGCTAGTGTAGTTTAGGAAAAGTATAGGAGAGTACAATTCTTTGCATATTTATGGAACAGCAGCCAGTATGGAATGCTGTCTCCGTAGTGGGCCTTTTAATATTAATCCAAAACCTGCAAGTATTTTGAGAAAAACTATGTAAAAGGTCTCAAAGAAGCAAAGAAAATCTCAGGTCCATACAAGGATTTTAATAAAGAAGATGTTTTGTTCAAACAGACAGAATTTATTTCATTAAAAAGCAATGAATAAAACTGAATTCAGAAAGGATGGATTTTAAGCATAAGCAAATATCAGAGGAAAAGAATAAGAATTTTTCCTTTTTACATCTCTTATGTCAAAAGGATGTTTTTTTTAATAAAAATTTAACGTGCATTTGAAACTAATTCTAGAAAATAGCACTTTCTGAAGCAATAGTGACATCTTTGCATCAAAGGCAAAAGAAGCTCTGTATTAATTTGGTTTCTGGGGAGACTGTACATTTCTTATTACAGGCATATCATGTGCAGAAAAAGCTGACAGGTGGAAAGAGTGAAGCAGAACCTTAAAGGATCATCCTAACTATATCGGCAGCTGTCAGGGAGTTTCATGGACCTGAATTATCTCCAGGAATTGTATGTGGAGATGTGACATGCTGTGACATGCTGTGATCTCCCTCTGCAGCATCCTTTTCCTTCCTGGCCCACGTCAAGGACTCTCAGCTCACCTGAGGGCCCAGATTCTGCAGTGGCTTTTGTCCCACATCGCCCTGAGCTCTGTGGGGCGCAGTTCAGAGAAACTAACCCCTCTCTGAAAGAGGCAGCTCTTGCTGCTATGCTGAGCAGTAAAAAGGGCTATCAGCAAGGAAAGAAGCTGGCCAACACTTGGGTTTGGGTTTGGTTTTTTTCAGCTAGGAATTTCTCAAAGCACTAATGAGGCCAGTGTCTGCTGTTGATCAAAATGGTCTGGGGAAGAATATATCAGTGTGCTTCCATTCATTTATCTCTCAACAAGAGAATAGTCTGGCCCCAGAAGTCCTCTTTGACCGTTCAGAATCCGTAGCAGTGTTTAGAAGCTGATTAGATAATAATGATAATTACAGAAAAATGCCCATATGGCCATTATTAGATCAATTTTGCTGCTAGTAATTATGGTAACTCCTGCTACAAACCTACCTTGTGTAGTCATACAAACTAATTAAAATGCAATTTCCACATCTGCAAATGTTTTTGCCAGTGGCTAAATTCAAATGGAGTTTCTGAGTGTACTACGAGGAATCCTAAAGCTTGGAGAACACACTCTTGAATACCCAGGTTGTATTTCAGGCCTTGCCACCACGTCTGTGTGTCTTTCAGCAAGTAGCCACCACCACACCTGCAAACTCATCTGGAAAAAAGCACATTGAAAGAAAACAATAAAAGATTAACTAATCTTAGCAAATAACAGACAATATTTTCAAGTATTAGTGCTTCAAATGTGGGGGCTTAAAATATTCCTGCACCTAGTTTTCAGTAACTGACATCTAATCTTTATTTATTTCAAGCGCCAGGAGTTTGGTTTAAAGAAGTACTTATTCTCTGGCTGTGGACTAGCTGGAGCTCAGCACTCTGTTGGGAAGACCTGTACCACAGAGAAAACCAGGCACTGAGCAGGAAGCTGGCATAAACCCTGTGGTCATAGCCAAAAGCTGGACAGAGGCATAAGGACTGACATTTTTAACACCAACCAATAATTTTCAGGGTTCAGAGTACACATACTACAAGTACAGCAGCTGGAGGAATGAGACTGATATACCTCAGGCCAAAATTTCAGTTGATATATTCAATTCAATCAAGCCAGGACCCTGATGATATAGGCAGGATTCACAGTAACTATTGTATACCAGAGAAATTTAATATTCCAGTTTTCAGTTATCTTTATACAGGCTCGCAGGATTAAAGGCCTGTTATATCATCCTGTAAAGAAAAGAGAAAGAAACACGGGTAAACTACTTTTTGATTCCTAGGGCTGACAAGCAGGAAAATGCAGCTAATGGATGTATTTTTAAGTTCTTGGATGTCTTCCAATTAAAGATGCTATCTCAGTGCAAAATAATAAGCAATGATCTGATCGTTATCTGACACTTCTGAAGGCTACTCAACATGAGAAACAGATGCCGGGTTTGTGTATAAACACCACATAGAACCTAAATGGTTTCTTGGGAAAAACAGGACAAGAAAATCCAAAAAATGTGGTTTGCTTTCCTCATAATATTCCTCCCCTATAAGAGTCTAGGAAAAAAAGGATACACATTGACTCCTAATTATGTCCTCCTAAGTGAAGGCAACTGCAAGACCAAATCCCAAAATCTGGCCAATTTTACAGCCCCTGAAAAGCCTACCAAGAAACCAAACAACTGAAAGCCAAGAGTTGTTCCCAAATGGATCTGAGGAAATTCACCACTATTCTGTTCTAGATACATAAAGCAACTATTTTTTAACTTTACTATGCTCCTGTTTTTCAAGTTCCCTATTCAGACCGAATATTTTGCCCTAATTTTCCTTCTGACATTGAATGAATAAGCATTCAGAGAAAAATTTTCTGTATGTTCCATCTAATAGTTGAGTTTTCCTGATGTCAGTATTCTTATGTGAAATATACTTCAGTTTCTTTCTGTTCCTGAACAGAGTGAGAAAGGTTTTGTCAAAGTAAGCTGAGTTCTGATTGTCATTGCTCCTTCTTCAAAAGACAAGGTTGAAAGAAAAGTGAGTCATATGATAGATACAACAACATGATTCCAAACTGAGAATCAACTGGCCCCAGTAGATATTATCAATACCAATACTTATATTATCAGCAGCAAAACAAATCAGCAGTTGTTAATGTGTTTAAAAATAATGGATGAAATTCTTAGGCCATTTCAGCCCAAGTCAGAGCTTTTTCTTAAATTTACCATTAAATACACTGTCTAGTAAGTTTGCTGCTCTGTCTCAGATAAAATGGTCTGATTCAAGAAAGGCAAGAAAAGTATAATGATCTTCTCAAATGTTTTTTCCTCGCATTACAGTGGAAAAGAAAATTAAAACTATTAAAGGTAGTTTCTGATTGCTGCAACTGCACTAAAGCATCTTATTGACCTTGGGGAAACCACAGTGTTGTGAACGTACTCCCTGAGCATAAAAAAATGTTGTTCATCTTAAAAGACTGGAAAAAAATTGCTTTATTACAAACTCCATGTTCATATCTCCTCATGGTTAATTTCTTTAATATGAGAAGCCAAATATCAAATTTGATAGGTTGTACAGCAGTTTCAGGACACTATGGTTAAACAGCATATGGGATCCATCTTCTCCTGGAATATATCTTCCCTTCTAGCCAAATATTTTATGTTTATATATGCCTTTGGTAATTTTTATCTTGTATTGTTTTATTTCTTCTGGTTAAAAAAAAAAAAAAAAAAAAAAAAAAAAAAAAAA